>CAUYPK010085385.1:0-49717 GCA_963574355.1 Loris lydekkerianus | reverse complement strand
CCATGGCCACGTCCACCACAGAGCTTCCATCCCCCAATAGCCACGGACACGTCCACCCACAGAGCTTCCATCCCCCAGCAGCCACGGCCACGTCCACCCACAGAGGTTTCATCCCCCAGCAGCCACGGCCACGTCCACCACAGAGCTTCCATCCCCCAGCAGCCACGGCCACGTCCACCACAGAGCTTCCATTCCCCAGCAGCCACGGCCACGTCCACCACAGAGCTTCCATCCCCCAATAGCCATGGCCACGTCCACCACAGAGCTTCCATCCCCCAATAGCCACGGACACGTCCACCCACAGAGCTTCCATCCCCCAGCAGCCACGGCCACGTCCACCACAGAGCTTCCATCCCCCTGGGTCCCCTCCCCCGCCCAAGCCCCGGCACCTGCCTTTCTCTGTGGACTTCCTATGAGGAGCAGGACCACCCAGATGTGCTGCTGGGACACTGCTTTCGCTCAGCCTGGTGTCCTTGAGGCCCACCCACCTTTGACCTCATCTTAATGAACTTGGTGCCTCTGTGGGCTATGCCTCTGCCCAGGCAACTTCCCTGCCACTACACCTGCTGCTGAGCCACCCGTGCCCAGCCAAGGTGCTCCCAGTGAGCAACCCTGAGGTGCACCGATGTCTCTTTTCCAGGGACAGCACCCTCCCAGCTTCCAGGAAGGTCCCCAGGAGCTTCAGAACTCCCCTCCCACAGATGTGCCCCTCTGGGAGCCCCCCACTCAGCAGTGATGTGGTGACCCTCCCCTCAGCAATGGGCCTCTCTCCTACTTGCATTGGGAATGGCTGATGTGAGATTCCCTTGGTAGGAAACAGCCTGCCTGGTTCTAAAGCTGGGCAAGGAGACCAAGGCTGTCCCCAGCAAGGACTCGTGAGTGTGGCAATGATGGGACCTCAGCTAGTGTGCAGGGGCCGCAGTCACCTTGCTGGGGCATATGTCAGGAACAAGAGCGAGGTCAGCCTCATCAGCAAACTTTTCCCAGAGAGTCATGTGACCTATGTGTATGCACAGATTCATGTGCAAGGATGTTCATTACATTATTTATAGTAGCAAAATATTGGCGCCAACTCACACATCTAACCAGAGCACGGATGCTGGGCTACACTGTGGCCATTAGACATTGGATGTATGAGGAGCGTTCACAGACGCGACCAAGTGTTCTTATATGGGCAGTGTATCCAGGTGCGTCCTATTGGTTTTAATTAAATAAACCAAAGCATTGGCCAGGTGGAGGGCATTGGCCACCTTGCTGGCCATGCACTGGGCCTTGTCCATTCAGGGGTCCACAGGGCAGCTGAGGGTTTCACAGAGACTCTCCTCCAACATCTGGGGATGGGGCATAAGGGACCCTGGGATGTCAAAGATGGGGTCCTGAGATACAGGCTTGGACTGCATCAAAGAATGATTCTGCCCGAGCTTGGCTCAGACTCAGAGGACAGAGCCTCCTCTCTGTGCCCCCTGGCCCCCGTTGTCCCTTCTCCATCTGCTAGAATTACACAATAGATAGTTTGGCTCTGGATGAATCAGAGTCACTAAATTTAACAAGAAGAAACAAAATACCCTGCAAAACTTTGATCCTTTTTTTTTGAGAATGAGTCTCACTCTGTTACCCTGGGTAGTGTGCTGTGCTGTCACAGCTCACAGCAACCTCCAACTCTTGGGTTCAAGCAATCCTATTGCCTCAGCCTCGCAAGTAGCTGGGACTATAGACGCTTGCTGCAAAGCCCAGTTATTTTGTTGTTGTTGTAGTTGTCTTTGTTGTTTAGCAGGCCTGGGCCAGGATTAAACCTGTCAGCCCTGGTACATGTGGCTGGTGCCCTAACCACTGAGCTACAGGTGCTGAGCCTCAGCTATTTTTTCTTTTTTTAGAGGCGATGTCTCACTGTTGCTCAGGCTGGTCTTGAACTTGTGAGCTCAAGCTATCTACTTGTCTTGGCCTCCCAGAGTGCTGGGATTATAAATCTGAGCCACCATGTCAGTTCTTTAATCCCATTTTTAAAGCACTGACACTCGTACAAGACTCAGAATTTCGGTGGGGCCATTTACTAGGGTTTGGGTGCCCTGTGGGTGGGGTGGACTTCCCCTAAGCAGTTAAGCCCAAGCCCAGTGGGGCTCTGTGTCAGGTGCGGACCCCGCCTCCAGGCCACGGCCACCCCTTCGCCAAGACACAATTCTGATTTAATCAGAAATCTCAGGTAGGAACAGGTGAGCTCCGAAGGGGCGGTGTGTGTGGAATGTATTTCAATTCCCCTTGTTCTGGAAAAGACCGGGGGCATCTGGGCTGAGGCTGGTGGATCCAAGCAAAAGCAGAGTGGAATTTCTTCCAGGTTGTTCCAAGTCAACAGTAGACATGAGATTAAGTCCTGTGCCTGGCCACTTCGGCCACCTCCATGCCAGACACAGACGGAAGCAGCTTTCCAGGAGGAGAGAGTCCATCTCTGGCCCACCCCTGGGGCTGCCAATCATGGCCTGGGTGTCCTGCCTGGCCTCCTGGTTGCAGGTTTGCAAGAATCCATCATTTCCTGGCCCCCAGATTACTCTTGGGCTGATTAAATTAGCAAGTGCAATCACAGTCTGAAGGAAGTTAATTGAGAGAATTTATTTGGGCCTGACAATTTTATGCATGTTTGATTAAGTATTATAAGGTTTGTTTTTGATTTTGCATAATTTAACTTTAAATCCTGCACTGGGGGGCCCATCAACAATTAACAACCAGAATAAACCTCTTTTAAGATGCATCTATTTATGATTTATTTTTGAATGCAATATCTTCCAGATTATTTTGGTGCTGTTGCCAAAGTGACAAATATGTTTAAAGTAACATTTTGAGCCATCACATTCACCCTACAAATCTTCCAGAATGTATACAATTCATTAAAAGTTTTGAAAGAAGTACAAGTTAGCATTTATACTGCAACAAGTGACATATAAATGCCTATGTTTGTCTTCCCAGCGTGCCATAAAATACATCTGCCAGAGTTCCTTGGAGCTGTACAAATCGCCCACGCTCTGGGGTAATGATAAACTTGGCCATAAATCTTCACTGCTGTCAACACAAAACTGTTCAATCAACAGTAATATGAGTTGTGTCTTTTGTGAAATTAGTACAGGAGAAAATACAGCCGGGGTCTGGATCTGGGGAGGTGGGCAACCCTGGGAGGGGTTGACTGCAGGGTGAGTACTGACCTGAAGTCCAGTCTCTCTAGCCCCCTCCACGGTCTGGGTCTGGGTGTGAGGACACATCCACTGGGCATCCGAGTACCAGATGCCCTGGAGAAGACCAGGGCCATCAAGAAGAAGGCGCTGAAACCCTGAGGTCCACAAGTGCAGCGAGCCTGCCCCACGCCCCAGTGGCAGCATTTATTGAGCACTTCCTTGCCTGGCCTCAGCTGAGAACCTTGCATTATCAAATCTTCATCAGTAGCCACCCCCCAAGGGTGAGCTGCTCAGCTCACAGATAAAGATGTGCACTCAGGGAGGCACATGGGGCCATTCTGTAGTCTAGGGATGTGGGAGGAGATGCTTCTGATGAAATTAGGGTAAATCTGTCACCTATCATCTAAAATCCAGAGGCCCTGATGCCACCCACAGGGCCCAAGGATGTGGACCCATGCCCACCTCTCCAGCATCCGGAACTGGGGCAGGTGGCTGAGCCTTACTCCTGCATGAACAGGTTGCCAGGTGCATGGGGACAGGGCTGTCCTGGGCGAGCTGAATGTCCATGGGCGCCACCAGGCCATGCCAGGCTGAGGCAGGCAGCCCTCTAAAGCCTGGCCTCCATTCTTACTTCCCAGCACAAGCCAGGCACTTTAACCAACCAACCAGCCACCTGAACACCCAATGCCATGGGGTGCCGTGGTGCCTGCAACGTACAGGCCCCAGGAACAGAGCAGAAAACAGACAGGGTCAGAGCCCAGGCAGCTGTGATGGCAAAGGCCCACCATAGCCAGGCTGGGAGACACCTGGAGAGGACTAGCCACATGGTCACCACAAGGGGGACAGGAGGCGGGACCTGGGCCAGCAGAGGACCCTTGCTGGTGTCTGTCTCCATTACAGAAGAGGGGTCTCCTGTTGGGCCCCTCAGCAGTCTTCTGAAGAAAACCTTGGGGACACCTTTTGCTTTCTCCAGGTTGGCAAGGCACAGAGCCCTGGTCTGAGTCTCCACCCCCAACCTTACTACCAAGAGATGCTGAACAAGTTACTGCACCACCACCACCACCACTGCAGCCCTTTGCCAGGTCACACACCTTCTATCACTATGGATTATTCCCGAATGTGACAGCTTAAAATGATGCCGGACACTCACACAACTTTGCTGCCACAACCAGGTTCCACGTACTGGGGCTTAAACAGCAGGACTTATACGTGTGCAGTGCTGGTGGCTGGGTTCTGAGCCCAGCAGGTGGTTCTGCTTTCTCACAGGCTTGCAGATGGCATCTCACCCAGGGTCCTTACATGGTTGTCCCCTGTATGTGTGTGTCCTAATCACCTCTTCTTTTAGCACATCTTAGTCAGGAAACGAGTAAATGCGTATTTTACATGCTAGTACTAAATATGATGGAAATGATGTATGATAAATAAAGGACTAATTTTGATGTAAGACACCAAAAGTTTCATTAAAAAATACCCAATAGGTCAAAAGATATCGCAATTTTACGCAAAGCCTAATTTGACGCTAAAATGTATGAAAAAGGTCCGCTTTCTTATGCAATTTTGTGTGAAAATGACCCGCATACAATGTTAAGGACACCAGATTGGACTAGGGCCTACCTTGATAACCCCATTTCTCCCTAAATGACCTCTTTAAAGGCCCTCTCTCCAAACACAGTCACACTCTGAGCCCGGTGGGATCAGAGCTTCAGCCCATGATTTTGGGGGAACATGATTCAAGCCCTAATAACATTTCATAGCTCTCCAAGTTCTGTAGGTCAGGAACTAGGACAGGGCCAAGTGCATAATCTGGCGTAGGGCCTCTCATGGGGTTGCAGAAAGCAGTTCCCCAGGGCTGCAGCCCCATAAAGGCCTGGCAGGAGCTGGAGGGTCTGCCTCTGAGTTGGCACTGGTGGTTGGCAGAGGAGCAAGGGGGCCCAAGCCAGGGGATGGGGGGAGGACAGGGCTGCTTGAGCATGCTTACAACATGGCAGCTGCCACACCCTCCTCCCCAGCAATCTGGGAAAGCCAGATGGAAGCTGTGATGCCTTTCATAACTGAGCTCTGTGACAAGAGTCACACCAGCCCTCTAACTCACCCTCCTAGCCGCATAGGTCCTCCTACCCAGAGGGGAGAGGAGTGTTGTGGGTCATTTGGGGGCTGGCTCCACCACAGCTAGCTGAAGCTGAGTGCCTGCTGTGGGACAGGCCCTCTTTGGTGGGCTTCCCTCAGGCCAGCAGAGCTAGTTCCCATAGCTATCTGGAAGGTCTGTGTGTCATTATCCCCACTTTACAGATAGGGAAACCAAGGTCCCAAGAGATTGGGGCTGTGTTCATGGCCAGGAGCCAGGAGCCAGACCAGGCAGGTCGGGCCTGAAGCACCCAGTCCCAGCCATTCCTCTGCTCAGCCATCCATACATACCATCTGTCAGCTGTTTTGTGACCATCTCTGGGCACTCACCTGACCAAGGGGAGGGGCACCCTGCCCAGGTTCACAGGTGTAAAGGGGAAATCAAAGCAGTGTGGGAGATGTTGCGGTCCTTTGGCAGGGTATGCTGCCACTCAAATGGGCTGAAACGCCCTGAGGACCAGTGGGAAAAGGGTCTTTGTAGGATAATGAGGCACCATGCCATAGGATGCCAGAACGGAGGGTGACAGCTGTGCAGGGTGCCAGATGGCTGTAAGGAGGTCAAGTGGCACATTACTCCATTCAAGCCATTTGGGCACAAAACAGGCCACGTAAAACAGTGACCTTCCTATTGCACTAAAAGGGTCTGTGGGGAAGGGCCACACAAGGCTTCCCCACTCAAAGGTGACACTGGGGCTAGAACAAGCTCAAGTGAGGACTCCCCCCAAGACCCACCTCTGGCTCGGCAGCTGCATGCCGATGGGCAGCGTCCAGGAGGCCCAGGCAGAAATAGCCATGTCCCTTGGGCATCTGTCCATTCTCTCTGACTCCCACCCCTCAGCCTATGTCTGGCTCACATGGTCTCTGTGGTCCCGGGCAGCAGGAGCCTCTCCTTGTCAGGCCCTGGACGCAAACAGGCAGATAAAGTCCTAGGGTGATCTGATACTTGCCCCCCATCCCGAGTGGATGGACAGAAGAGATAGGGTATGGCTTCAAACTGTTGAAATCCAGGGCCCCACCTTGCTCGCTCAACAAGCTCAACACACTCAGCATCTACCCCAGGGAAGCATCCCAGTCCCAGCAAAGCCTCCAGCAGCTGCAGCCTAGCAGGGGGCGCCAGCCCATTGTCTGCAGCTTGGAGCAATCCAGTCACTCTGGGCACCCCAGGCTGGCAGAGCTGTGGTCATTCTTGGGTCCAGGAAAGTCGTGGATCAGCCTTTGAGTGGCAGCCAGTGATTCCAAGAGAGGAGGCTGACACAGCAGGTGTACAGCCAAGGACAGTGCTGTCTGGGGAGCTTCCTGGGTATGTGGCCAGGTCACAGGAGAGAACACAGCTCACAGGGCCCTGGTCAGAGAAGGCTGGGCCAGCAGGGAAAGGCCATAGTGAATGGTTACGACACTGGTGGAGGAAGGTAGGCAGAGGGCAGTTGGACCCCCCACTGCCTGGCATAGTGAGTGCAGAAAGGGTGGTACACAGCTGGAGATGCTACCCAGGGCTGGGATGTGCCAGCTGGATCCTGAAGAGAGAGTGGGAGCTCAGCAGTAGGAGAGACAAAGGTCAGGAAAAGCTGTGAAGGGGCACAGCAGGGCCCAGGAGAGGCCTGCAGGAGGCTGCAGAAGGAACCATGAACATCACCAGCCGTGGCAGGAGCCCAGCTCAGGAAGCGTGCAGCCAGGAGCCACTTTTCCCAGGCCTCTCCCAGCCCTCCTATGCTCTTCCTCTAAGACGGGGGCAGGTGTGGCTGGTTAGGGTTAAGGCTCCAGTGGTGAGGCGACCTTCAGGGAGTTAGGAGAGGATGGTGGCCCGGAAGGTCAGCCAGGAAAGGGTAACCCAACTTTTCCTCTGTGTAGGGTGTTAGAGTGGCCTCAGTCAGAGCACCCAGTCAAAAAAGGCAACGAAAGGCCAGAATCCATCACCCTGGGGTGCAGTCACCACCGCATTAAGTAGAACTAGCAGAATCTCCAAACAAGGTGGATAGAACTGCTCTGGATCCAAGGCTGCTGAGAAGCTTCACCCCTCTGCTGACCAAAAGAAACTGGTGTCAAAATTCTCATTCCCTGGGAAAGGGCAACCCCAGGGCCCTGCCTTACTGTTCCCTCACCCTGAACCCCAAGGGACAGCTGAACCCTGTAAACCAAGGGCTGGCAGGTCATAGGCAGTGGGGTCACTTGGGAAGCCACACATGCAGCTGGAGTTACCCTCAGACTTGGGGATGACCACGGACTGGCTGGGTGGACATCCGACCAAGTTTGGGACTGTCAACTGCAGACAATGTCCCAGGGCAGAAGGGCCTCCTGAGGCTGGACCACACAGGCAATTCAGGAAGGGGAAGCCACAGGTCCTGTCCTGTAGGATGAACACCTACAGGTGTACACATCCTTGTGTGGCCTAAAGGACTGGCTAGTGAGTGTCTCTTTCTTGGAGTGATTCTGCTGCATCTATTCCACCTAACATACACCTCTTTTTATTTTTAAAAAACAGCTTCTTTCATCATAATGAAAAAAATACCAGGTAATAGACTTGTATTAAAAAGAAAGTGAAATCATCCCTCATCACACCACACACACACAGCCTCTGCAAACATCCAACAGCTGCCAGGATCCTACCCAGTTGTGCAGAGACGGGCCACATTGTACCTGATCCTGTGAACTGCTTCTGACACAGCATGGAGGCCTCTTCAAAACAGGGGGGGGTCACCCGACCCTAAAGCAATGGAAGCTTCAGGGCTTCTCAGTGACATAGCCCCTTACAAGGGCTCTATCAAGTTTTGTATTTGTAATGCTTTGTTCTTAAGCATGGCCCCTCAAACCACAGAAGCTTCAGGCCCCACAGAATCTGCATCTGCCTCTGGCCACACGACATCCCCTGGGTGCGGATGCAACCAGCAGCCAATGACAGCCGTGGCAGCTGAAGGGCCCAGTCATCAGGACCTTTATTCAGATGACCACACTCACCAAATAACCTCCTCACTCTGGGTCACACTGATCTACCTGTGAGCGTTCTCTGGTAGTAGCTGCCATACTCTTCTGTCATTTGCCCCTTGGCTTGTCCTTGTCACAAGGTGAAGACTCTGCTCTATTTATGTGTCCTTGGTACCCAGACCAAAGTAGCCATGTGAGTGGGTGCCCACGTGAATGCCTGCAGGCTATGTTTCTCCCAGCAAGTGCAAGGCAGGGCACAGGCAGCGTAAACCTGAGCTAGAGCCCAGGCTGGGGGTGTGCAGAACACGGTGGGGGGCGTGCAGGGAACAGGGGGCATGGGAAACCCAGAGAGAAGGGCAGCTGGCTCTGCTCTTTCCAAGGCATCAGCCACTTGGTGGACCAGGTGTGAAGCAGTGACATGAAGCCCTGAGTACAAAACCCTGAGTAACAGGTGACCCCCTGGCTTACCTGCCACCCTCATTCAGGCCATGGGTATGATGTCCAAGCGCTGGCACCTGGGCACTGGAGGGAAGAACCCTCTTTGTCTGGTTGGCTCTAATGGCTCTTAGAACAGAGCAAAGACGAGGCAGTCGGTAAGATGCTTTTATTATCTCAATGTTTAAACATGTGGCTCTGCCTCACAGCCTGTGAGGTGCACAGGTGAGCTCATGCTGTTTGTTTCTCTTGGAAGACGTGCTGATGACCATGGAAAAAAAAAGCTCTTGGCATTGTGCTACTTACGGATGGACTCTGCTTGTCCAGATGTCCTTCGGATTCCAGCCCAGCTCAGGACAAAGGCAGCTCTGGTCCTGTGGTTGGGGTGTGGCCTCGTCATCAATGCCACCAAGGCTGTCCTGTGTGCTCCCCACCCTGGCTGTTGGTAATGCCACAGAGCTCACCAGCCCCACTCCAAGAGCCAGCGTGCCCAAATACAGGGCGGCCTATATCCAATGACTGGGGTGGTGTGCAGGAGGGCCTAGCTCCTTTGTTCCATTCTGGACAAGTCTGAAAGGCCACCCACTTCCTTAACCCCCACCCTCAAGGCTGCCTGATCCTGCCTTCCCCTCCCACCTACCAGCCACACCCCAACAAACTCCCATCTGCCAGCCTGTCGGGACCAGTAAGGATCATAAGCCAGGTGAGTACCTAGACAGTGGGATACCCAGCCCCACGCTTCCTTACTGGAGGCTCCGTGGCACCTTTGAAGGTTGCTGCCAGGCCCACTTCGGCCCGCTGCTGACAGCCCTGACAAACCTGTGGCCTTCGCTGCTCCCACCATCTCCCCATCCAGTCGGCTCCCAGAGATCTAGTGTCTCCCTCCCGAAGGACGCATGGGGTCGGCTAGGGGCGAGGTTCGGCGTTCCCACCCGATGCCCCTCCCAGTTCTCCTGAGCCCTGAGGTCTCCCCAATTAACGCCGCCGCCCTACCCGCCCCATCCCGGAAGGGGACAACCAGCGAGCCTTCGCACTGGGCCTCGAGCAGAACCAGAGCAGCTTCCGGCGCCCGCAGGCCACCCACCCCCGCCCCGAAGGCGGCTCAGCCCGGTCCCTCCCGCAGCAGGGCTTCGGCTCTCAGGCGCATCAAGGCCGTGGCAGGTGGCGGATCCCGAGACTACGATCAACCCCCCACCGCCTCGGGAGACATTGCAACCTCCCGAGCGCCCACCTACAGGTGCGCCGGCGCACTGTCCGCTGCGCGCGTGCGCGAAGCAGCTGTCCGGGAGGAAAGCGCAGGCCCACCAACTGCGCAGGCACACTGCGCCTGCGCAAGGCAAGCCGCGGCGCCGTCGGCATTGAAGGGTGGAGGCGTTGCGGGCGGCTCGCAGCCCACGCACGTATGCACGCACGCCCACAGTCCGGAAGCGTCGATTCCCGACCGCCGGGCACCGGCCCTGCGGAGAAAGTGGAGGGAGGCGGTCCCGGTACCAGGCACGGGTGAAGCCCATCCTACGGTGGCCGCCGAGGGACGGCGTACGGCGCCCACGCTGGGCCAAACGCTGTTGACGGCCGCATTCGCGTGCCCCCTCTCCCAGCCGGCCTCAGACGGGGACGCGTAAGGCCGGCCCCGCCAGCGCCCCCAGCCACGGCCTGGGCACCATGCGGCCGCCCTGCGCCCGGAGCGCCGAGGGAAAGGGGAGCCCGCGGGCCCGGGGCTGGGCTCCGCCGGCGTGCCCCAAGGTCCAGGCCACGGGCTCCGCAGCGGAGAGGGCAGCGGGTGAGCCGCGGGCGGGGCCGTCTCCAGGCCGACGCGGTGCGGGACCCGGAAGTGGCGCCCGGCGACTGGTGTCTGCGGTGGGCCCGGGGTGGGCAGCGCGTCCCGCTGTGGGCGTCTGCGTCCGCGCTCCCTGGGCGTCTGCGCCGAGCTCCGCGGAGGCCTAGTCGAGGGAAAGCCACCCGGACCCGGCCGGAAGAGGGGGCGCGGGAGCTGGGGAGGGAGGCCGGCCTCTGCCGTGGGGCGCGGAACTCCCTCCTGCTCGGGAGCAGGGTTCGGCGGGCCGGCGCCGGCTGGGCCTCTGCTCCGCGCTAGCTGAAGTCGCCGGGGAGGCAGAGGCGCTTGGCAGCGCTCCTATCCTATTACCAACTTTCTGCGCCTATTTTATGTGTCCTGGACTTTGAGTTCATTCCCACCCACAGACTATTTTGGCGAGCTGTAAATGACGTTTACTAGGTGACAAGAGAGGGCCACTTGCGTTTCTCATTTTGCAGTCCAATCTGCACGGCACCCCCCCTGGACGGAGCAGAACAGTCTTGGGGTCCAGTAACCTAACCAAGGTCACTCCTAGAGAATGACAGCACCAGGCAGGGTTCAGGCCCAGCTCGTGATGTCCAGAGGGCACCCCCCACAGTCTGGGCTCTCTGGCATTTGTCAAGTTGCTGAAATCATCTGCTGTGCTGGGCACCTTCTGAGTACAGCTGTAGGCACCCCGTGCCCCGTCTCCATTATGTGCTGGCTCCTAGCTGGTGCAATTGAAGGACTTTGCTGCTCCCTGGGTAAAGCCCAGGCTGCTGAACAGAGTGGGAGGGTGAGCTGGGGGGTTGGGAGGGACCTGTCAGCCAGGTCTCCAGCCCCCTCCAGGCAGGCCTCCTCCCCATTGCTGTAGATAGAAATGTCACTTTGGGTCGTCACAGCTTCTGAGGCCTTGGAAGTAGCCTTGGGAGATTTATAAAGAACAAGCCCGGGGTGCCCACAAATCCCAGTCCTAGAGTTCATTCTCCTGTGAATTTAGGGCTGGTGTTTGTGCCCCTCCCCCACATGCTGGCTGGTTTCCTGGAGAGGGATGCCCTCTTGGTGTGTGATCAGCATGACCCAGCTTTTGTCCTCTCTCTGCAGGCCAACACCTCCCACAGGGCTCAGCTGTGAGCTCCCAGGCCTAGGTGCCCATGACCCCTATGCTGACCATCGCCTGGACACTGCCAAGGCCACCGCGAGCTCGCGCCACCGCCAGGGCCCAATGCCGGTCATGCCCATTCCCCGGCGGGTGCGCTCATTCCACGGCCCACACACCACCTGCCTGCACGCAGCCTGTGGGCCCCTGCGTTCCTCCCACCTGGCCCGCACCAAGTACAACAATTTCGATGTCTACATTAAGACACGCTGGCTCTATGGCTTCATCCGCTTCCTGCTCTACTTCAGCTGCAGCCTCTTCACAGCGGCACTCTGGGGCGCCCTGGCCGCCCTCTTCTGCCTGCAGTACCTGGGTGTGCGTGTCCTGCTGCGCTTCCAGCTGAAGCTGTCGGTGCTGCTGCTGCTGCTGGGCCGCCGGCGCGTGGACTTCCGCCTGGTGAACGAGCTGCTGATCTCCGGCATCCACGTGACCATGCTGCTGGTCGGGGGCCTGGGCTGGTGCTTCATGGTCTTTGTGGACATGTGAGGGTGCTTTCCGTGCTGGCCTGTGGCTGTTCTGCTCTGGGTGGGGCAGTAAGGGCCCTTTTCCCCACAGGCAAGGTCTCCAGTGCAGGAGTGAAGGTCTCCCATGCAGGGAGAAGAGCTGAGACTTCTGTGACAGGGACACTGGCACCATCCTCAGGCTGGCTTTCTGCACTGATCCTCCCCGTGTGGGGGGCAGTATCTCCTGTGACCACCTGCTGGTGGCTGCTGCTTGCATTTTCAGGTTGTACTAGAGGGTAGCCCGTCTTTCTCGACTGCCTTCATGTGGCCCCCCCTCTCCCCGTCGCCATCCTCCCTACAGGACGTCATCTGGTGATGACTTCTGGCGTGACCAGTGGCTTGGGAAAACCCTGAATACAGAGGGATCTGCTGTCCAGAAGCAAATCTGGAGGGGAACCCTCCTGGCCATACAGTCTCCTTTCTGTGCACCCCTGGTCTTGGCCCCAGCCTCAGGGACAAGGGGGCTTCACTAGCTGCTATACCACACTGCCACCAAGCTGTTTACTCTGCCCTGGGCCACATGAGTCCTAGCAGAGTCCAAAGACCAGTCTCCTCTCACCCTAAGGGGCCATGTAGGGAACCTCACAGGGGCGCCATCTCGAGGGGACCTTGGCAGGTTCCTAGCTTATGGGCCAGCCCCAGGAGCCTGGGAGCCGGCTCCAGAGCAGACTGAGGTAGGGCTGTTGAGAATGTTTAGCCGATGCTGTAAATCTCTTTGAATGTGGATATCTGGGAGGCAACCCAATTCCTTTTTAACTTTTGGGGAGGAGGCTTTGGCCCTCTCTTCAAGAAAACAGCCAGAATGGAGAAGTGCATCTTAAGCATCTGGATCAGACATCAGAGGCCTCTACGAGGAGCAGCCCGTGAGAGAGCCACAGTTAACATGAGCAGATGATGCAGGAGGCCCAAGTGCATGTCCAGTGGAGCACACACTGAAATCCAAGGCAGGAGAAGGGCACTATGGCCCCTCTCAGTAGTGGTCAAGGCATCTGGGGTGTGAAAAGCCGAAGTGATTGGCCAGGGCTGGTGGGCCTGAGGGGGCAGAGGGCCCAAGTTAAGGAAAAGTGGACACACCTGGGACCCAGGGGCTCACCAGCCCCCTGGCTTTGACCCACTGCAGGCAGAGACAGAGGCTGTGTGGGAGAGTGCGTGGGGCCCAGTGCAGAGGATGACACATAAGCCAACACTTGCTTCAACCCAAATTGTCCTCCCTCAAGGATCAGTGGTAGCCCGGTTGACTGCCCTGCCAGGTAGACCAGTGGCCAGGTCGGGATTAGGACAGTGTGTGCCATTGGAAAACAGTTAGAAAATCCCAAATCAGGTAGAGAAAGCAAAAAGTCCTTGGCTGCAACTGTGTGATTCAGTTTGTAGCCGGTTTCTGTCTGACAGTCTTCCCACTCGGGTAGGCAGGCCAGCCCTGTGGAAGGCAGCTGCCTCGCTCCTGGGCAGGTTGGCAAGGAGCTTACCCGAGTGGACCCCCTTCTTGCTGCAGAGAATCTTTTGCACTAAATCATGCTATTTCCTCAAAGAAGCTTTGTTTCTGTTAATTAACTCTTGTTACTCAGAATCACCAAAGCCCCCTCACTGAGGGTAAAGGTGGGTGTGCACGGGGCCGGGGTGTGCTGCCTACAATGTGAGCATGCGCTGCAAGGAGTTGGAGGCCCCTCGCCCACACTGCACACTCAGCTGGGTGCCTGTGAAGTTCTTTATGAGATGAACCACCTACATTAAACCTATTTTCTTAACGTATTGATGGTGTGAGTATTAATTTATTTTGAGACAGTCTCAAAAGTGTCACCCTGGGTAGAGTGCTGTGGCACCATAGCTCACAGCAACCTCCAACGTGGGCTCAAGCGATCTTCTTGCCTCAGTTTTTCTATTTTTAGTAGAGACAGTGTCTCACTTCTGCTCAGGCTGGTCTCAAACTCATGAGCTCAAGCAATCCACCGGTCTCGGCCTCCTGGAGTGCTAGGATTACAGGCATGAGCCACTGTACCTGGCCAGTGTGATTGTTTAGAACTCACCATTTTTATTCCTTTCTAAAAAGGCTATAACAACTAAAACACCATAGAAACTATTTTTCTCTATAATACTGGGAAAATTTACAAAAGCATTCATTTTTTTTATGTTTGGAAGAGTCCTTGAGGCCAGCCATTTTTCTGTGGGAAGCTGTCTTGCAGAGGGGGTCAGCTGGTACAAGAATGTGTCAATAGGGACGGTGACCTCAAGGGGCTGGCTAAGTCCACCAGGGCTGTGTTGACTGGTTAGGTGGTGTAGCGCCATCAAATAAAGGTGGAAGGAGTTTCTGACATGAAGAAAAGCAGGGTTTGGGATTGTGAATACAGGCGCTGTCAGTGTCAGGGGAGGATGCCCAGAGCAGGGTACAGTTGGAAGAAAAAGGAAACTGAAGCTGCTGTGTTTCTTTCCTTTTCCTTACAGTCTCTCGCTGTCGCTCTGTGTCGTCATCACAGCCCATTGCAGCCTCAAACTCCTGGGCTCAAGTGATCCTCCTATCTCAGCCTCCCAAGTAGCTGGCACATGGTGGCAGGTGCTTGTAGTCCCAGCTACTTGGGAAAGTGAGGCAGGAGGATCACTTGAGCCCAGGAGTTTGAGGCTGCAATGGGCTGTGATGATGCTACTGCACTCTAGCCTGGGTGACAGAGACTCTGTCTTAAAAAAAATAAATAAATAAGGAAAGAGTCTGCCTTTTCACTTATTAAAAAACAAAAAAAGTTAAGGCTTTACCTAATTTATGTGGAATTGCCCATGCTCTAACTTGTGTTGACCTTTGCTCACCAATTTCATTTCTCTTATCCCAAGACTGTTCCTTGATTTAGTAACTCAAATGGGCATAGTGACATATGGCACATCACATAATTCCAGCACATCATACAATCAGAGTTACCTATAGTTTAAATTAAAATGGTATTGGATTTTTTAAGCTAAAACCCCATGGTTTTTTCTAAATCTTAAAGTTGTTTGTGTTATTATTATTGTTAAAATGTGCATTTTTAATAATTAAGAACTATAACTTTGAGGGGCAGTTGATTAAGTGATCAATTTAACAAACTAATTTCTCTTTAAGCAATGAGTCTTGTTTACAAATGGAGGTGTTTGAAACTGCAGCTATCAATGTAATATATTCCGTTTTCTTTTTAAGCTCTTTAACTACTTGACCAGACAACCTCACGTCTCTAATGAGCAAAACTGCCTTGAGAATTTAAATGTCATTTAAGTCTAATAAAATATTAAATTTATAATAAAAAAAATAAAATTAAAACTGATAAAGGAAATCTGTGGGTGCAGTTACATAGCACCCTATCCATTGTGGGATTTTGTGAAACTAGATGTTTCACAAAACTGAACTTTGGGGTCTGGTTTCGATGGCAGAGTTCGTGAAAGCCTTCCAAAGACTCTGGCCTTGAAACCAGCATGGGCGCTTAAAAGGATGAGGTTTGTTTCACCAAACCTGGGGCGAAGGCTGGGTGTGGGGTGTTGCCTCCCAGCCCGGGGCTTCTGCTCTGAGAGCCTGGGGTGGGTACAAGTGATGCCAGGCCTCAGCTGAGCACTGGGGTGGGCACAGGGCCCTGGGCTATGTGGAATGCTGTCTACTTTCACTTGTCCTTGTCGGGGCCATTTCCACTGACAACTCTCTGCAGTGGTGGAAATGCTCTTTCCCTGCCCTCCATCCCAGTGCCACTGCCTCCTCTTGGCCCTGGAGCATGGAGAGGGACACTGCTGTGATCAAACCACTAAATGTCTAATCGGACCCAAGGGGACAGTTCCCACATGGGAGCCCCATGTGGCCGGATTGTACCAAGGGCATGTCCTGGGCTCTAGGAGCTGGGGAGCTCCCCAGGGGCCACAGTATGACTTTGGGGGACCTAGCCTAGTAGGCTTGCCATCCTGGCTGCATGAACCAGATGTTTTCAAGGTGACAGGGACCATTTTCAAAGTTGTTCCCCCTTGAGGCCCCAGACAAGAGGCCGGTCTCGTCACACTTTGAGCTGGCTGTGGCCCTGGAGGTGCCAGGGCCATGGCTCTAAGGGAGGCTGCTGGGAGTGTTGGAGGTCAGCCCCTACACAACCCGTGGGTATCTCCAATGCTTGGCGATGATGAGAGAATGAAAGAAATAAAGACAAGAGACAAGATAGGATTTAAAAGAGTGGGCCTGGAGAACCATCACCACCAACGCCAGGAACACTGAAGACCTCAGGTTCCTGGTTAACTCAGTATTTATGACATACATTGTATTCAAATCAACAAATGAATAGTTATGAGGGAAAGCAAAAACTGCACTATATGTCATGCTTTACGATATTTACCATTTTAACTCACTATTTTAAAAAACAAATTAATTAGTCATACAAAGACATCAAAACTATCTCTTCCTACTAAGCACCCCTAGTTCCTCCCATGGGGGTAGCCCCAGCCCTCTGCTCACAATTGCCAACACGCAGGCCAGACCCTGCTCTGGGTTCTGGCTAAGGGGCTGCCCAGAGAGGGGTCTCTGGGACTCCAGGGGTGCTGTCTGTTGGGGGCTGTCTGTTGGGGGCAGCCCAGGGACCCCCAGGAGCAGCTGTGCCTCTGTCTGAGTGGGAAATGCAGGTGCCACTTCTCAGGGGGCCTGGGCGCTCTGCTGGAATATCTCATTCACGGCAGATTTATTTGCTCATTATGGGCTCCACATGTCCATGAAAAAGTGGGAATGACCTGCACGCTTGGAGGCTTCCTTCCGCGCAAGGAGTCAGAACGGGGCCTGAGCACACAGCTAGTGTCAACTGTGCGCAGAGCTAGGGGAGCTGGTTTAAGAGGCAGGATTCCTCCTGACACAGCACCCGTCCTACCTGCTCCTCTTCCTGCCCAGCAAGTGGCCCAGGATGCCTGCAAAGTAGAAAAGGAACAATTGCAGAGGCTCAGGCCCCGGCCAGATCTGAGGGGGAGCAGGGGAGGAGGCCACTGAGAGAGGGCAGTGAGGATCCACGAGGATGGGCCTGAAGCCCAGCATCTGTCGGGAAGGTTCTGGAATCAGAGCTGCCCAGCATGGGTATGAAGGGACCCCAGTGATAGCACCTGGGCAGTGGTGGCAGGAGTCAAGCTGGGCACAGCCTGGAAGGTAGAGGAGGCTGGCCAGCCCTGGACCAAACCCTGAACACTGACACAGAGAAGAAAACTGTGCAAGTGGACACCCTGTATGGAGTGGGCAGGGGTAGAGGGCCCAGGAGGGAGGGAGAGTGGAGGGGAGGGGCAGCTCCCTGTGTCCCTGTTGAAATGAGCAGACGGCCAGGCCAGGAGAGCACAGCCAGGCACAGGGTATGGAAGAAGCCAGCCTGCCCTGGGCCCACTACACGGTCGGGTGTGGTGTTCAGCCTGTCCCTGTGCCTAGGGGACTATGCCTGGCAGTTCCCAGAGCCTGGTTTTCTGTATCACCCTAGGATGCAGCTTGAGGGTTCAGGAGTCTTTGTTGGTGATCAGGGTCATGCAGGGCCAGAGAGGGGCCTATGCCCTAGGAGTCTCTGGAAAGACGACCCTCTCTCGGGCTGGGCTGGTGCTGCCTGGCCCCTGGCATGAGGCCTGTGCAGTGCCCCCGTGAGTGCCTCCCTTGGTCCCTGTACCATACAGCTGCCTCTGGCAGATCCCCACCCCGTAGCTGCCATGGTCTAAGCCATAAGCATGTACACACTTTGAGCTGGCTGTGGCCCTGGAGGTGGCAGGACAGCATGGCCAGCAGCTGAGGTGGACCGAGGGGGAGGCCAAGTGGGTGGGTGGGCATTACCCTGACGCAGCTCAGCGCTGGTATTGATGTTCCATGACCTTGGAAAGCCCGGCTCTTCCAGCGCTGGAGGCGGCGGGAGCCAGTGCAGCCTTTGATGCTGACTCAGCACTTCCCAGAGGACCTGCTCCAGGCTTTCGCTGCAGAGCCCAATGCGTTGTTTTCCTCTCTTCCCTGTGTCCAGTTTGGAAAGAGTCCCTCCCAGCCCTCTTCCCTCGGGGGCTCAGGCCACCTGGCGCCTGGCCCTAGGGAAGCAGCACCTCAAAGGCAGGGCTGTACAGGCCACTTTCCAGAAGCCCCTGCAGTCTGGCAGCCCCCTACCAGTTCCCACAAGGCAGCAGCCCCTACCCCCCAGCACCCCTGCCCCAGTGGCAGCTGATTCAGCAGCTCAGCGCAGGCACCCCTCCCCTGCCCAGCTGGGCAGCATGCCCAGGCTTGCTGGCAGCTGTCACATGGGGCTCTGGCAGGACTGCTGTGGCGCGAGGTGTGTGGCCTGCACTGCGCTTGGGGGGCGGGGTGGCAGACTGCTCCCTCCACACACCCTTTTTAGCCTCCTGCAGAGAGGCCTGTGGGAGGGTGCTGGGTGGTGTCAGCCCCTGGGAAATGACCACCTCTTAATCCCACAGCTACCGGCAGACTCATCCTGGCCACATCTCCTCCCAGAAGCCCAGGACCAGGGTTCCTCCATCCCTGGCCAGCCCAGCAATTGCCACCCCCAATCTGACTAGGGCCAGGGGCTCCGGGGGCAGGCAGGTGGGTATGCCTCCTAGTACCCATGGGAGCAGCCTTTGCAGGGGGAAGGGCAGGAAGCCTTGCCTGGGTTTGCTTCGAGCTATGGGTGCTGGTGGCAAACCAGGGGTCAGTGGGGGCTGCTGTCCCAGCCCAGGGCCCAGGCAGAAGGTGTCAGCCCTGTGTGGAAGTGGGTTTCATGGATGGGCTGCATTAGGAAGTGCAGGGTCTTTGGTGTCCCTGTTAAGAGAGGGCCTTGGCTGTGCATAGACCCTTCAGTGCAGCATGGGGAGAAGACACGGGCTGGGCAGGGCCCACAGAGGAGCCTTGGGGGGCAGTATGGGGGGGTGCCACTGAAGAAGGTGGGACGGGGAGGGTGAGGTTAGGTCAGGACCAGAGCAGTCAGCAGGCCCCAGCACAGGCCAGGATTCTGGGGCCAGAGGACAGGCACAGCCTGGAGAAAATCCATGCTCGCTCCACCTCCCTGAGCCCAGAAGAGTCCACAGTCATGTCCACCATCAGCTATTTACTGACCACCATTCGTAAATGAGGACACTGTCTGTTCTGTGCCTCAAAACATTGCGACTGGCTGCATGAATGTTCCACACAGAGATTGATCAAGTCCAGGCTAGTGGACAGCACAGGGAGAGGGGCCATGGAGGGTTAGTGGCTAGCACTGAGTGGGCACACATTGGGGGTCCTGCCTCCACAAGACAGGTCTGGGCCAGCCACATGTCCACAGCTGGCCTAGGCCAGATGGTGACACCAAGACTCTGGGGCCACCCTCAGCCTGGGAGCCAGGAGGCTGGGGCAGGGTGTTTCCCAGAAAGGTTTAGCTCAGGTCTATGGTGAACGCTGTGTCCCCGGACACCAGGCATGAGTGATGATGTCCCTGTTTTCACTGGTACCCATAGCCTGGCACCAAGGCAAAGAGAGAGCCTCCAGGCATGGTCAGTGTGCTGCGTGGCTGCGGCTAGTCCTCCTGGGCAGCCCCGGCTTTGGTCACCAGCGCTCTCCTGCCGTGTCTGCCCCCAGGTCCCAGGGCAGGAGTTGTTGCAGCTCACTCTGCCACGAGGATTTCCTGTTCCTCTGGGAGGAAAGTGGGTGCTATCCAGACCCCTGGCTTTTTCCACAGCCCTGGGCTGTGCCTCCAACTGCCGCCTACCCAAGTGAGGGGCTCCTCAAGCTCCTGTAGGGATCAACCTGCCTTCCCAGAGTGGGGGAAGGCCTTCAAAGACATAAACTGGGTTTTAAGTGTGAATCCATTATGTATAATCTCACAATGACATCATGGTGACATGAATTATTTGCTATGTTTTTCAAATTGCATCGCAATAACCCTGTCTGCTTTCCTGGCTCCCTGTGTGAAGGCGTCCTAAGGAGCCGGAGCACCTCCATGGCCTGGATCTGGCTCAGCCCTGTGCCCAGCCTGGACGTGTCTTGGCTCTCCTCCCACCTGGCCAGATGCATGAAGCATCCTGTGCTGGGGTGTTTTCTGCTGGCTCTAGTTTTGCATCCTGACCCTGCCACCCTCTGTGTTTCCCTCAAAGACCATTTGCAGCCTTATTCCTATCTTCCTACTGAGAAACCATGTCGGCTTCTAAAAGCTGGCAGGGTGTCTTCCCTCAGTCCTTCCCGCATCAGTGTCTGTGCTGCTCTACAGGCTCCTGGCTGGGGCGCTGGGCTGGGCAGTACTTGCCCTTCCTGCAAGACACGAGGAAGGAAACCCAGGGAGGCCTTCGGCCCACTCCTCCCTGACCCAGTCCAGCCTCTGGGGGCTGCAGAACATACAGTGGATACAGGGGTGACCTTAGCTGGAGCCTGAGCCCTTGAGGCCCCCAGTATCACGGATCTGCCAGGGGCTAGGTTGAGGCTGCAGGATTGTGGCAGCACTTGAAACTGGTGCTCTGTGCCTTATGCAAAGACTCAGTAGGCCCTCTCCTTAGGGGCAGATGTCTGAGGTCAGATCTGGTGACACTGAGCCAGGGCAGCAAGGCCCTTAGTGGCCCAAACCCTTTCCTGGGTTCTATTCTTGGGGATACATCCTGGAGGCCAGCATCCCAAGGGTCAGCCTGTTGAGGGATGTCAGGCCTTCTCTTGGGGCACTGAGCCTTGTGGTCAGCAGTCAGCTCTTGAATGAATGAACGGCCTGGTGTGCAGCAGCCTTCGAGGCTCCTTTTCTGAATGACTGTGTCGAGGGTCTCCCAAGGCCACCAAAGGCTAGCCTCACAGGCAGGATGTCTTGGTGAACAAGTGCTTGCCTTTCGCAGCTTCGCTGTTTTGAGGCCTGACCCCTGGAAGTCCTTCCACTTGTCTCACCTGGTGTCTCTAGATGGTGCCAAAGCCGTTCCCGAGTCCTGTCTGGATTCCTCTTTGGGGAGTGTCCAGCTCTCACCTGCATCCTGTAAAGGTCAGGCTGTCCCCTGAGCGGCCATGGCCACCCCAGCAGGACTTGACCCTGGTGCTGTAGTCCCTGAGAGGAGGTGAATCTGCAACCGGCAGACCCTCAGCCTCCTCCAGAGCAGGAGGCGGCAGCTGCTTAACAGCTGCAGAAAATGTTAGAGGGAAATTTAGGACAAAAGAGGAAGAAGATTAGAGCATCCGATTTAGCCGAGGGGAGGCAGCGAGAACCAAAACGGCACTGCCCTAATTCAGGAGTGGAGGGAGTCACGGGTTCTGCAGCCGCTGATGAGAAACTGAAATGCTCACCCAGTTTTCTTCTGCGAAAGAGATACAGACTTGACGGACAAGGAGTGTGCGTATGTTCTCCATCCTGCATAGCCAGCCTCATCCCAGGGGTGACAGGAGCCGCCCTGAGCCCAGCAGCTGGCCCAGGGCACAGCAGGTCTCCTGGGTGCCCCTCCTTCCAAGAGCCTGGGGGGGACCTGTAACTTTCTGTTCACCAGGGTTGAGGCCAAGGAAGTTGCAGGGAAGGAACCAGATCCACCTATGTAGGCAGGTCCCTTTGGCCGACACCAGCCCAGTCCAAGGCCAGGCAGGGCCTGGACGGAGGAGGCCGACCCCAGCCTTCCTGGCCCTGGTCACAGTGCTCCTGGAGGTCTTGGTGAACACAGGTTCTGACTCAGCTGGTCTGGGGGCCAGGGGTCTAGTCACTTCCTCCTTGGGGATCCCAAGGCGGACAGGTGGGGGACAGCCACCAGAAAGTGCTGGCAGGAGGAGGGTGGGTTAGTTATGTGGCCAGATGCCAGGAGGTCCAGACAAGACCAGAGACTGGTGGAATGAACTGGGCAACTGCCTGGCTCACTGGACACTTGATGACCAACGGGCACTGGCTGCGGGCCATTCTACCTGGGGCCCATCCATCGGAGGCCCACCGCCCCGCCACAGTCTGAGCCTTTCACCTTCCCTTCCCCTCAGCCTCTGTCTCTTCTTATCTTCACCACCAGATCCCCTAACCCTAACCCAGCCGGTCTCACAGGGCTTCTTTCCAGGGGCTGCCCCAGCAGCCCCCAAGTGAATCCCACTTCCCCCATCCCCCCCCAGCCTGTTCCAAGGTCATCACCTGGGCTGGGGACATGTTTCCCTCAGTCCTGGTCTAACTAGCCCCTACCCCCTAAACCCCCTGGAGCTTCCTCCCCTTAGGGCCCAGATAGCACTTTGTAAGTGGTGTTAAAATGTGTGTAATGGGCGGCGCCTGTGGCTCAAGGAGTAGGGCGCCAGCCCCATATACTGGGGGTGGTGGGTTCAAGCCTGGCCCGGGGCCAAAACTGCAAAAAAAAAAAAAAAAAAAGTGTGTCGTGTGAGGCTTGCAGTCTCCACCACTTCTGAGTGCATGCTGCAGGGGCAGGAAGCATGTTCAGTGTTGTGTGCTCATCACAGTCATCCATATGCAGAAGTTTCCATCTTCCCGAACTGGCGCTCTGTCCCCATGAAACGCTGACTCCTCATGCCCTCCCAGCCCTGCACCCAGCATGCTGCCTTGTGTCTGTGTGGATCTGACCACTCTGGGGACCTCCTGTGAGTGGGAGCCAGCAGGGTTTATCTTCTGTGATGGTCCAGTTTTCTTTTTTTGAGACATCATGTCACTGTTGCCCAGGCTGGAGTGCAGTGGTGTCATCACAGCTCACTGCAGCCTCCAACTCTGGGTCGAGAGATCTTCCTGCCTCAGCCTCCCAAGTAGCTGGGACCACAGGCAACAGCCACCACACTCAGCTAACTTTGAAATTTTTGGTAGAGAAGGGGTCTCCATAAATTGCCCAGGCTGGTCTTGAACTCCTGGACTCAAGTGATCTTGATCCTCCCACCTTGACCTCCCAAAGTGCTGGGATTACAGGCGTGAGCCGCTGTGCCTAGATTGTGATTGTCCTTTTATTTCAATGAGCACAATATTCTCAATGGTCATCCATGTCGTAGCATATTATCTGTCCTTTTTAAAGCTGATATTTCACTGTGTGAATAGACCACATTTTGTTATTCACTCGTTTCTTGGTGGACACTTGAGTTGCTTCCAACTTTGTGAATAACGTTGCTATGAACATGGGTGTACAAGATGGCTTCAGGACTCTGGGAAGATGCTTTTGGGGACATACCCAGAAGTGGAATTGCCAGATCACTTGGTAATTCTGTTTAATTTTTTGAGGAAGTGCCATTCTGTTTTATTTTTATTTAATTCTTATTTTAGAAACATCGTCTTACTATGTTGCCCAGGCTGGCTTAAACTCCTGGGCTCAAGCTATCCTCCCGCCTTGGCCTCCCAAGGTTGCACCATTTTTTTTTACATTTCTACCAACAGAGCACAGGGTTGCAATTTCTCCACATCTTCCCCAGAATGGTCATTTGACATTTTTTTCTTTTTTTGCAGTCTAGTCATTCTAGTGGGGCTAGGGGCCAGGAGAGCAGGGAGACCCTGACTATCTCCCTGCCTCCAGGGAGGTAGGTTTGCTGGCCTGTCCACTGTCCCAGTGGCAGGGCAGAGGGCCTTGCCTGCAGCCCTGCCAGGCTGTCTTCATTCTTGGGTGTGTGAGCTCCAAATCTGGCTGTGCTGGGAACACCTGGAGACCTCTGCTGTGCACGCAAGGCTTCTGCCTTCTCCAGCAAGTGGTGTCTCCTCATCCTGGGGAGTCTAGAGGCGGCCTGGTGCTGTGACAGCCACTGCAGCGTCAGGGATGGCTTCCCTGGGGGCCTGAAGGATGGACCAGAGTTCATTTGCCAATACAGGGAGAGAAGGTGTCTGCAGTAGGGAAACACCAGGCACCAGACTCTGCGGCAGGGAGAGTGCCCGGGTGCTGCAGAGGAGAGTGTGGGGGACCAAGGCTGGGGAGTAGGAGGTCACTGAGCACGGAAGGGACTGAATGAGGTCTTGTCTCTCTCCTGCCTCCTTCCTCAGATACTCTGACATCATCTTAGTTCTTGGGTACCTGTGTCTGCAGGACAGCTGGACTTTCCATCAGAATCAGGGAGGTGGAAGGCCCCCCCCCCATGCAGGGTCCAAAGGACTCACTGTGGGGGAGCATGGACGGGCCTGGGAGTCCATCTCCCTGTCAGAGAGGGCCCAGCAGCCCTCAGTAGCCTCAGCAAGCAGGGCCAGTGATAAGGCAGTGGATGAAGAGGGAACCCGTATTCCTGAGGCTTGGGTCAGGGATGACAGCTGGCTTATTTATTTATTGAGACACAGTCTCACTATATTACCCTTGGTAGAGTGCTATGGTGTCACAGCTCACAGCAATAACATCCAACTCTTGGGCTTAAGTGATCCTCTTGTCTCAGCCTCTCAAGTAGCTGGGACTACAGGCACCTGCCACAACGCCTAGCTATTTTTTGTTGCAGTTGTCATTGTTTTAGCTGGCCTGAGTTGGGTTTGAACCCTCCAGCTTTGGTGTATATGGCTGGTGCCGTAACCACTGTGCTATGGGATCCAAGCCTAAAAGGTTTTTTTTTTTTTTTTTTTTTTTTTTTTTTATCACCCTTGGTAGAGTGCTGCGACGTTATAGCTCACAGCAAAGCTCTTTGGTTCAAACGATCCTCTTGCCTCAACCTCCAAGTAGCTAGGACTATAGGCACCTGCTACAATGCCTGGCTATTGTTTGGAGATGGGATCTCACTCTGGCTCAAGTTGGTCTCGAACCTGTAAGCTCAGGCAATCTCAGGCAATCTACCCGCCTTTGTCTCCCAAGTGCTGGGATTACAGGTATGAGCCACTGCACCCGGCCTCTAGCTGACTTTTTTATATGAGAGGTCAGGGAAAGTCTCATGAGCCAGGGTCATCTGAGAGGAGACCCCAAGGAAGTAAGACCCCATAGCAAGCCTGGAAGACTTTAGGGGCGAAGGTACAGCTAGCAGGATGGCAGGTGCAAAGGCCTCAGGATAGAAGGTGCCAGCACTGGGCACAGGGGAAGGGTCAGGCCATGGCCACTAACACATAGGCTTGTGTTCTGGGCAAGAAGTGAGATGGGGAGACAGTAGAGGTTCTGGGGGGCTGTGATATGTTCAGGAGCAACCTTGTACTGCTGAGCAGTGATAGATTGGTGCAGGGGGAGCAGGGATTGCAGCCGTTGCCTATAGGGATATGGGTTTTGGACCAGGAGGGCAGCAGTGATGAGAATTTAACACAGAGCTGTCAGGAGTGGGGGACAGATGAGATGTTAGAGTAAGGATTTTAGGCTAAGGTGAGTGTCATCACCTGCACAGCCATGGCAACAGCACCTGGCAGGCCACCAGAGGCACCTGTCCAGGGGAGGACAGCCAGGTGGCCAGGCCAACAGGTTTGTTCTCTTCGCCTAGCTCCTGAGTGCACCCTTGAAACACCACCTCTGTGGTTACCAATTTGTTTGCAGAAGTCTCTGGCGACTTCCCCTTCCCCACAGCCAGAACCTTCCTGAATGAGAGCTCAGCACCAGATTGCAGCAGAGTCCCCTGAGCTAGACACCATTTGAGGTGCTGCTGTGCTGATCAGACCCCTCAGGTGGGACTGTGACCACCACACCTGCATAGCAGCCAGCAGCATGCTGCTTACAGTGTCTCAGGAAACACACCAAGCAAAGGCAAGAGGGAGCGGTGAAACTCCCACACCCTGGGTCCAAGTCTCCCTCTGAAGAGTCTCTACCATGGAACCCTGAGAAAGTGAGCCCCAAGCTAAGCTGTAAAATAGGAGTGAGAAGAGAGAACCTCATGGGGCTGGTGTGAAAATTAAATTAGGTAGTACGTGCACACTTGAGACATGTAATTCGTGTGGCTGGAATTTAGTGTTTGCACTTAGCATGTGCCAGTGTACGCACACACACACAGGGAAAACACTCCAAGCTCAGGAACCCTTGGGGAATAGGATTCTGGAGCCCTGATTGCCTAGAGGAGCAGTGACCAGGGGTGGTTGGTCCAGGGCGCTCCTGCACCGGTGGGCTAGGCCCCCTCACAGAGCCAGCATCCCGGGCCCTGGGGCAGGTGTGCAGGCAGAGGTCTCATCTATGTGGAGTGGGCCGGAACCCTGTCCCACACTTCTGCCAGCTCAGAGCCCCCCACCCCTAGCCCTTATACCTGTGCTAAGCAGGTGGTACTACTGTGTCTCTGCTGGCTTTCCAGGTGTACCTCTCACATTGCCCGTCTTGGGCCAGGACCACATGCCACGTGACCACACGCTAAACCACGTCTGACCCAGTGCCTCCAGCCTGTGGCATCCTCCCTGACTGAACACATCCCACAGACCTGCAGGCTTACAGGAGGCAGTAGCTGGGGTGGGGATGTAGGACTTGGGGTGAGTTAGGATTAAGTGGGGTTCTTGGGGTAACCCCACTTTACTCACCCCCATCCCTAGGACAAGACAGGGAGTGTGCTGTGGTGTTTGCTGACAGCAGGGCAGAGGTGTACAGAACCTAGTGTTGGGGTCAAGGGTCAGTGACCAAAGTTGGGGTGCTATGTACTTGGTCAAACTTCAGATTGTCCTACTGATGACCTTGGCTACTGTGCCAACAGGGCTTTAGCCCCAGGCCTGATACCCAAGGGGCTCAAAGTGTGCTCTGGAAAAGTGGGGAGCAGCTTGTGCTTCACGTAACCCCTCCTCCCTGTGACCGTGCTCAGGTCGCTGCAGTGGTGACACCTCCCTTTTCCCACAAGGACCCGGTGCACTCTGTGGTAGGGAGGCCGCTCGGCTCTGGAGGTCTACCTTGCCTGTCCCGCTCCCCGGTGGGGAGGGGATGCTGAGGGGTCTGTGGGTCCTCGGTGTGTGGCCGCTTTTATTTCTATGCACTTGTTTTAAAACTGCACTTCTGTCCACAGGAGCACGGCCAGAAGGACTGCTAGTGCGTCCGGATCACGCCAGGCCTGAACGCAGTCCCGGCAGCTCGCAGCTGGCAGCCGCGGGCGGGAGGCGCCAGCGCCCCGGGGTTGTTGGCCCAGGACGCTCCCGCACCCGCGCCTTCCTGGCCGGCCGCGCGTCCACGGTGGCTGCGGGATGCCGCGCCCCGCCCCGCCCCGCCCGCAGCCGCATCCACAGGCTGCGCGGTGCAAACGCGGCCACCGCGGGGAGGGGGCGCTCCAGGGCCGGGGGTGGTGGGCTCTCCCCGGCTGAGCAAGCCCGGTCCCTCTGCCTGCCCGGCCCTCCGCGTTGCCGCGCGCACCAGCCGCCCGGTGCCCGGCGCAGGTTCGGACGCCCGCGGCTCCAGAAGGCGGGCGCTCGGCCGAGGAGCTGCCGCCACCCCTTCCCCCGCGGGGTCTTCGGCTCCCCGGCCCCGGGCGCCCACCTGGCGGCGAATGAGCGCGCGCGCGGCCGGCGCGCTGTCCCTTTAAACGTCCCGCGGGCACCTCCCCCGCCGCCGCCCCGCCCCCGCCGCGGTGCGGCCGCCTGTGCTGGGCGAGGTCGGAGAAAGTCCATGGGAGCCGGAGCGCGGGGACGCCGGAGCACTTCCTGCCGCGGGCGGCGCGCCGCAGCTGCCCAGGCCGGACCGAGCCGGGCCCCCGCAGGTACGGCCAACTTGATGCGCGCGCGCCGCCGGGCGGGGTCGTCCCCGGCCCGGCCCGCACTTCCCGCAAACTCCGCGGTCGCGGGCCGCCCAACTTGGCGCCGGCCGCCCTGCCGCAGTGCCGCCTGCCGCCGCGGGGCGGGGTGCGGCCCGAGTCCAGCGCCGGCCGTGGCGTGCGCGCAGCGGCCGGCGCGGGCCCCGCGGAGGCGGCCGGGCGGCGTCCCGGGTGCCCTGAGGGGCGAGCCGACCGGGACTCCGGGTAGCGTGTCCAGCGCGTCTTCCCTTCCCCGCTCTTCCCCTCGACACCCACGGCCTCTCCGGGACCGGACCGACGGAGATTAGCCTTCCGGGGTGGGGACGCCGCAGGCGGGAGTGGCCCCGGGCCAGGACGGAGCGCGACCCAGCGCTCCCGCCCACCTGTCCCTCCCGGTGCAGGTGGACTTCTTTTCTGGGTTGTCTCTGCCGCCCGTGCGGACCCCGGCCTGGGGAGAAACTGGGGTGCGGCTGCAGTGGGAGGAGGCTCCGGCCCTTACCGCCTGGGCGGAGCTGAGTCTTGGGGCCCCAGCCCCCTCTCGCGACCCTCGGAGGCGAGCCCAGCCTGTGTGCCCCGCTCTCGGGGGGAGGGGACCTGAGGCCTTCCCGCTGAGTTTCCTGGGGGTCGGAGGTCAGAGGTGACTCAGGCCCTGTGCCAGGCTCTGTGGGAAGTTTGCTGGTGGCCTCTCTTTACCGTGCAGTTTAGACCTGTGGCGGTGTCTGCTGGCAGGTCCTGTCTCCTGGATCTGGCCTCCCGCCTCCTCCCTTTTGGGGCCTCAGATTGAGGGGTTTTACTCCCTGGTGGTTGGTCTTCATCTCCCAGTGACATCTCTTGGGACCCAGTGGGCACCTCGCAGTGTGCTCTCCAGGGCTTGCCCTGTCACCTCTTCTCTGGCTGAACCTGCTTGTGGGTAGTGATGGGCTGGGCTAGGAGAGGCCCAAGGTGGCCATCCTTCCTGCCCTCCTTGGGCTCCCCGCCCTGCCAGAGAACCCTGTGGGGACGTCAGAGACAGCCCCTCCAGGTGTTTCCACATTCCTCCTTCCCACTCTTTGGCAAGATGACCACGATGGGAGCGCTGGTTGTGGCTTTTAGGGCTCCCAGTGTCCCCAGGAGGAGGCAGCTGCTGCGGATTTGTCAGTTTGACACACTGAGGATCAGGCAGCTGCCACCCTGACCCACCTCTCCATGTCTTCACCTTTTCCCACCCTGCCCCTCTGGGCCTCTGAAGTCCATCCCTTCCAGGAGGACCTTTGGCATTTTCTCCCTGGTCACTGCTGAGTGGCACTTCAGCTGGACCCCAGAGGAAGTAAAGGGAGTTGCAAGCCAAGGTGATTGGCCCCTGTCCTGTTGGGGAGCTGGCTGGGACGGACCCTGAGCGTAGACCAGGCTGTCACTTGTCACCTCTCCATGGTCGCACTCAGGCCAGGATGGTGCTAGACGTGGGCCTGTGTGAAGCTGACCCAGGTTGTGCCGGGTGCTGAGCTGCCCCTCACAGCCGCGCAGGCGCTCGGCATCTCCTGGAGAAGGAGGCAGTGCTGATGCTGTGCTCAGCGGCCCACCGGGCTGTCTCAGCTGCTGGGTGGTGTGCAGGGACACTCAGAGCCTCCCCTGGGCAGGGGGCTTATGATTAGCTTTTTACCAAAGTCTTTGAACCTTTTTAAGTCTTCCGACTAAATTGTGAACCTGTATTGTTCAGACAAGGATGCAATGGTTTCAGGGCTGAGTGTGGGTCTGGGGGCCTGGGCTCATCCTGACCTTTGGCTGGCTTGTGTCGGAAGCTGGAGTGGGCAGTGTGCTCCCCAGGGCTTGCCCTGTCACCACGAGGGCCTGCCCTGTTTGATACTTGTGGGACAGCCCTGAAGAACCCTGAGGTCTGTGCCTTTGACTTGCATCCCTGGGGCGCACAGGGTACCAGCACCTGCTGGCCCCCAGCCGCTATCAGAGGAGCAGGGCCTGTTTCCTTGTCTGTCCTGCCCACACTGCCTCTCCACATCTCACAGCCCCCTGGGGTTGCCATCTCTTGTTGGGGCTCCACACCCCCGGCCTACTCCCTTCCCAGGAGTTCTCCAATTAGGGCCCCGCAATAGGTCCTGAGGGCCAGTTTGAGCGACAAGGAGTAGGTGGACTGCTCAGGTTTTAAAGCTCCTGGGGACAACAGATGGCTCCCCCTCATCCCAGGATACCCAGGGCTTTCTGTAGACCCCTGTGTTCATTCGGGAACTTGACCATGGTAGGGTCACCCCAAGTCTGCTGCTCCCTCTGCCTGGTGCCTCCCTGTGTGGTGGTTGCTGACGCCCACCTGTCTGGTGATCCAAGCTGGCTGGCTGCTGCCCACTGTGGGGTTCTCAGGATCTCAGGACAAGATAGGCTGCCTTCCCACAGTGTCCCCATGGGGCGCCCTTGGGCAAGGAAACCTGGGGCTGGGCTTTCAGGCCTGATCTCTTGAAGGGGGAGGCAAAGGCCTGCAGTATAATGCCATGGAAAGCCAGGGAGAGGACACCAGACCCTGATCTGCCTCTGGTGAGTGTGGGCCTCTGGAGCTCCACCTGGGGAGTTTGTGCAGTGTGGTTGGGGCTGGGGCTGGGTGGAGAGGTGTCAGGACCTGCTGAGGGCAGACTTACTGGGCCTCTCACTCTGACCTCCACCAGGCCCATCCGGCTTCATGTCTGCAGCTGGCCAGGTTGAGGGTCCTCCCAGGGGCTCCCCCTCACTGGCACCTCTTCCCTCACCTGCAGGCTTCACTGGGCACCCCCTCAACCCTCCTAGAGGGAGGCAGGTGGAGGGTGGCTTGGCTTGGCCAGCCTTTCTCTATTAGGCTCCCCACCGCACCCTCCTTCTGAGATGTGGGACCCCCATGCCCCAGGAGGTGTGGTGGGCAGGGAGTATCCTGGGGCCTCAGTTTGGGGGCCAGATGCTGGACCCCTGTTCCTGCCTTCCTTGCAGGGTAGGGGTCACCAACCCCTCGTTTTTTTTTTAGCAGACCCTTGCTCTCCCTAGACCTGGCTCTTGATGAGATGAGATCATTTGCAAAATATGCTCCCGCTGGCGGGGCCGGGCTTCCTCACTGTGTCACCTGCAGCTGCTCCTTTGCTGTGGCCTTCTTGCCTTTATTGTTTAAAGTTAGGGTTTTGGAAATGTAAGCCCTGCGTGTAGGGTTCTCATCAGGTTGCAGGTAGACTGGCATGGAGTTGTCCGAGTCTGGAATCTCAGGCTCTTGTCATTTGGGGCATGAGCACTGGTGCAGGTACTGCCAAGGGAGCCAGCTCAGCTTGGGAGCCGGTCCGAGCAGGGGAGGAGTGGGTCTGACCTGGCTCCACTGCTTGCTGGCCTGGTTCCACATGCCAAGCCCTGGGGTACGTCTCCTGAGATCACTCCCAGCTCCTGGCTGTGTGACCTTGAGGGCATAATCCACCCTTCCTGAGCCCTGGCTGCCATAGGGCATTTTCATGCTGGTTGGGCCTGGCCTGGGGGCTGTTGGGGTGATGAAACTGTTGGGTCCAGTGGTGGCTCATAGCCCTTTAAGAAGAGGCCGCTGCTTGGTCCCCAGGGCTCGGTCCCCAGGGAGGATGAGAGGCATACTTCTCTCCAAGGCGTTTTTTGCAGGTCCCATGGGGAGGAGAGGCCTGTTCTGGGTCTCTCCAAAGGAGTCTCCCCTCCCCCTCAGTGCTGGGCCTTGGCGTCCAGGAGGGCACTTGGCCCTGTACAGGCTGTAAGCTCCTGGGCCCGCCCAGCGCCTGCCCTCATGCCTGGGAAGCAGACAGGACTGGGGGCGGGGAACAGAGGGGCCTGAAAGTGCCCATATATAGTCACTGGGGTGAGCAGTGAGCTGGTGCTATAGGGATGGCTCCCAAGCCTGGGTCTGGCCAGCCCTAGGCCTAGCCACCGGTCCCCGAGAGTGGTCCAGCCCCAGGGTGGGGTGGGGTCAGCCATGAGCAAAGGGGGCTAAATTGGGGCAAGGTGTCAGACACAGCAGAGTCGGCCTCAAAATGTTTGTTGATTGAAAATAAAAATCTCCTGGGCCCTCCTATGTGTACCTGGGGAACCAATGTCTTTGAAAGTTGGAGGCTGTCACATGTGGCCGTATTGTCGGCTATTGCTGCCTGGGTCCCTCCTTGAGGGCCTCAGGGGCGGGAAGGCTGCTGGGTGAGTTCCCTTGGTTTGTAGCCCTCACTCCACGAGACACCAGTGCCTCTCACTGCAGTGACACCATATGGGGGCTCTGCCTGGCGGCCTTTTGGAAGAGCGGCCCCTTCCTATCTCCTGGACAGGTCGGGGGCAGTGGGCCTTTCCTGGTGCTGCTGGGCCTTTAGAGGAAGTGTGGGCCTTGCCCTTCCGTCAGAGAGGAAGGAGGTACCCAGGCACCCCCTGGACCAGACTCCTTCCCAGAGCCCAGGCATCTGCTCTGAGGCTTTGCCAGGCCGCCCCCCACCCCTCAGTAGAGGTCTGTGCCAAGAGTGGCGAAGTAACCATCCTGCTGCATTTCTGCCTTCTGTGCTGTTAAAAAATCACAATGTTAACATAGTTTTGCTCATTTAATTTAGTTTCCATTGCACTGTTAAGCGCCTTTGTTAAATTTTGTATATTGATACTTTTTTTTGTTGTCAGCGTTTTTTTTCTTCCTTTTTTTTTTTGGATATAGAGCCATTAGGGTGAGAGAAGATTAAAAAGATACATTACAATTAAAATGTTAATGAAATCCGCATCATACAACTTTTGAAACCCTTTAGGCATTAATCTTGCCTGTGTCATGTCCATTAACTTTGGCTATTCTTATTCCACACTGACCCCTGCTGAGAGATTTGTGCTATAATTGGATTTTTTTTAATAAAATGGAAAAAAAAGCTTTTAAGAAAATGGAGGTTGAGTGGTCAGCCATGGCTTCTAAATGAAGAAAAAGGAGTGTGGAGGAGTGTGGCTTCCTCGTGTGGGGATCACGGGCCCTGTTTCTGAGGGGGCTTGGGTCCCCTGACTCCCCCTGGTTGTGGGTGTCCCAAGGGCTTCAGTGAAGGTGTGCAAGTGCATGGGTGGGAGGACAGAGGCCCCTGCTGGGATTAGTCTGCCTCCTGGGGAGGAGGTGGAAGGAGCCCCCTGGCTAGGCTCCCAGATGCACAGAGGTTACAGGGAGCCAACTCTAAAAGGTTTTGAGTTCTGGGAAATCTATGTTGCCTGCAAGTCAGGCCTCAGTGGGTGCTGGGGGCCATGTGGAGGGAAGCCCCCTTTGCCATCTTCCTAGGAGGGTCAGGACCTCAGATGGGAGTGGGCAGTAGGTGCCCCTTGAGGTTCTTGACCCTGGAGTGATCTGACAGTGTCCCTTACTGGGAAGCATCCCCTGGGTGAGGGGGACCTGGGGTGGAAGGCTCGGGGTCCCGCTGGCCTTCTCAGGCCGCAGTGCTGCAGACACGACCATCACGCCGGGAAGCCGGTCAGGTGGTTGGCAGTGGGGCTGCGACAGACAGATTTCATGTCTGTGTGTTTTTGCAACACCTTTCTATAAAGGGAAACATAATTTAAAATATGATTACTTAGTGTTGTAACAGCCGCCTCAGCCGCTCCACGCGACTCGAGATCATTATCAGAGGCTGATATTAACTTGCAAAGAATATTATGCAAATTGCCGGCTGTCTCCACCAGGAAACCTTCTCCCAGGGTGGCGCTGGCTGGCTCCCCTTGGGCCAGCTCAGGCGGTCCCTGGGCAGGTGACACCGGGCCTTGGTCTGGCTCCTCCTTTCTGCCTACCCTTGTCTGAGGCTGGGGGATCCCAAGAGCAGCAGGAGACTTTAGGGTGAGGCCTATCCCCAGCCCCATCCTTGGTCCCTCCAGGCAGGCTGGTGGGGGGGCCTGCCTGAGGTGGAGGTGTGGGTGGGTGGGTGGCTGGGCTGGTTCCTTCTGTGCTGTGTGCACGGTGCCCACACACTGACTGACCGCTGGGCTTTGCTGTCCAGGGGCTTGGGCAGCTGCAGGGCTTGCACTTGGCTGGTGGTGTGGATAGTCTGCCAATCCTGTGCCTTTGGGGAGCGAGGTGGTGGTGGTCTGGGGTTGGCTTCCTGACAGTGTGTACCCCCACGTCAGCCCCTCCAGCCAGTCCCGATGTGGGGGGTGGTGTAGTCTTCTGGCTTGAATGGTCTTCTCCCTGTAACAAGATGTACAGCAGAAATGCCCGACCCTACATAGCCAGAGGACCTGTGTGTGGGTTTGGAGAAATAGTGTCCACCTGGTGACCTTAGAAACCTCGCGTCCCAAGTGCCGCTCTCTTCCAGTGAAGTTGACACGCCGAGCCACAGGGGCCTCCAGGTTGTCCCCTGAGCTTCTTGGCAAAGTTTCGAGGATTAGAAGCAGGACCCTGCTTGGGGAATGCTGCTCACCTGCTCTGGCCTTGCTGTCCTCGGGCAGCTCAGGTGGCGAGGACAGGGCTTTGGGGCCTTGCCGGGCATGTTGCTGGTCCTCAACCAAGTGGGCACTGCCAGGGTTTTAAGAGTGTGTCCCAGGGTGCTGCGATGGAACCTGGACAAGCACTGTGGCCTCCCCAAGCCTCAGTTTCCCCACGTATAAAGTGGGGTAAGCAGACTACAAGCTCTGAATGAGGAGCAGCACCCCACTTCTGGTCCCCAGGAGGGTGGGGGCCAGACTGAGGCAGAAAAGGCCACCCTGTGTTCTCTCCAAGAGGGGGCCCAGCCTTTGCGCACTCTGATGTGGCCGTGTAGATGAAGGCCATTGTCTCTTGCCTTTATCTGCCAGGGCTGCTCTGGGGGTCCCTGGTGGGTGTCTGCCAGCTCCAAATGCCTATTCACAGGTGCCCAGGTGAGAGGCAGAGAGGAGGGATGGGGCCTCGTGAACCCCTGGGCACTGTGTCCGTCTCCTGGGCTGCTGTGACAAGGCTCTCCAGGTCCGGATGGTGTAAAACCACCGAAGTCCGTCCTCGGCCCTGGGGCCAAAGGCTCTGAGGGAGAATGTCCCAGGCCCCTCCAGCTTCCGCAGTCCCAGTGCTCCTCGGCCCCTGTCGGCACGTGGCAGCTGCACCCTGTGTGTCTGTGTCCAGATTTCCCATGTTGTAAGGATGCCTGCAGTTGGTGTTAGGTCCCCGCTAAGTCCAGACAGATCTTCAGGTCTTTAATGACAGCTGCAATTGCCTTAGTTCCAAATGAGATCCCTTCTGAGGTCCCAGGTGGATGTGACATTTGGGGGGACATTATGTGGGGAGCAGAAAGCCTTCAGTGCCGGGAGCACCCTGGGGGCTGTCTTTGCTCGAGGAGGTTCAGCAGCCAGACGCAGACGGCAGCTGTGGGACAGGCACAGGCTGGGACATCTGAAAGGAGCTTGGTTCTCAGGAGCAAGGCTGGGTGGGGGTCGTGGGACAGAAATGGGGCCATTGGTGGAGGAGGAGGAGGGTTTTCCTGAGAGTCAGTGTCATCTGTGGTTATGTAAGTTTGGGGACAGGAGAGGCAGGATTTGTGTTAATTATTGTAACCCAGTTTAGGTGCTGAGTCCATGTCACATGAAGTGGCCTGGAAAGATGGCGTGTGGGTCACAGTGGAGCCTGGGGGTGTGGCTGGGTGCGGGGTCTGTCACGTTGGCACAGACTCTGGCCACATTGCCAGGCATATGACTGTGGGGCACACTGGGGGGATGTGATGCCCCTGGACAAGCACTGACCTTGGGGAAGCCCAGCCGTAGCTGGGGCCACAAACGCCAGGCCTGGTGCCGAGACCTGCAGGCAGCCATACCTGGCTGGAGTGTGGCATCAGGAGGGCTGGGCCTTTCTCCTACACATCTGGGAGAAGTGGCAGGACCTGGCCTCTCCTGGTGGGTGAGCAGGGTCTTGGGCTTCTTGTCCTGCTGTCCCCTACCCCAGCTCTCCAAGACGAGTTGGCCAACACCTGTACAGATGACCAGCCCAGCTAGAGGGCAGAAGTTAGTGGCCCCCTTCGTGGTGGGAGGCAGCCTGGTTCTAACAACGCAGGAAAATGGAGAGCACCTCCACCCTAAACATTCTGGGAGCCACCCCAACTCCTAGGCTGCTGCTCATCCTGTCCTGAGCTGCGTAGTCTGGGGTCCTCTTATAGGAAGGCAGGTGCCAGGCTTGCTGCTCAGAGGGCCCCATGGGGGGGGTGGTGGTGGTCACATGCAAGTAGTGGCTTACTGCAGGTTTCTAGAATATCTGACCAGTGTGTCCCCAGGCGCAGCTCCTGCTCCAGGGGTCAGAGCATGGTGACCTGGTTCTCTCCTTCTGAGGCAGGGGGTCTTGACAGGTGGCCCTGACCCTTAGAAACAGTCCTCGTGGGGTCCTGGCCTTGGGTTCTTGGCTCTGATGACCCCTGGTCTCAGGCCTGTGCCCACAGCAGACCCAGGATTAAGGAGGCCCTTGGCCCACACCACCCATCTGGGTGCCTGGAACAGGCAGCTGGGGGCTTTGGTTCAGGTATATGAGAAAAAACTGAAAGAAGAGTCACCACATTTACGGAGCGACTGTACAGACTGTGCAGAAAGCATTTTCCTGAGCAGTCTCAGAGTGGTCCAGTGTGTCTTATGCAAATAGGCTGAGCTCTGCCGGCCACCCACCTGGACCTGTACCCGGTGGTCCCTGGGACAGCCCCGCCAGCCACAGTCCTTCCCAGCACCGTCTATTGCAGAGTCCGTGGTCCAGGAGCTTGCTGGGTCTCTGTCTTAAATTTAAAATTTAAAAAACTTTTTTTTTTTTTTTACATAAAATTTACCATGTTAACTGTTTTTGTGTGATGAAGTACATCCGTCTCCAGAATTCTTTTCATCTTCCTAAACTGAAACTCTGTCCCCACTAAACACTTAGTCTCCATGCCCCAGCCCCCGGTAACACACATTCTCCCTTCTGTGTCTGTGAATTTGATGGTTCTAGGGACTTTATATTGGAATCATACAGGACCCATCTTTTTTTTTTTTTATTATTAAATCATAGCTGTATACATTAGTGCAATCAAGGGGTACAATGTGCTGGTTTCATATACAACCTGAAATAATCTCATCAAACTGTTCAACGTAGCCTTCATGGCATTTTCTTAGTTATTGTATGTAGACATTTGTATTCTGCCTTTAGTAAGTTTCACCTGCACCCATTCTAAGATGCACCATAGGTGAGGACCCATCTTTTTGTGACTGTTTTTTTTTGTTTGTTTGTTTTTTTCTTTTTCTGTTAATGTAATGCCCTTCGAGTTTGTTCAGATTGGTCTCACCGTTGCCTGGACTGGAGGGCAGTGGCACGATCACAGTGCTGCAGCCTCCAACTCCTGGGCTCAAGTGATCCTCAGCCTCCCAAGTAGCTGGCTTGTGCCACCACATGAAAGTAATGTTTACATTTTTCATAGAGACAAGGTCTCAATATTGCCCAGGCTGGCTAACTCCTGAGCTCAAAGCTATCCTACTGCCTAGGATAGATGATATTCTAGATAAGGTTAATGATATTCCAGTGTGTTAAGGATAAGGTTAGATGATATTCCAGTGTGTGTACACACCACGTGGTGTACACGCTACATTGCATGTACACTGCATTGTGTGTATATTCCGTGTCATGTGTATGTACCATGTCATGTGTACATGACACAGGGTGTGTATACTCCATGTCATGTGTACACTCTGTCATGTGTACATGCTGCATTATATGTACGCTCTGCATTGTGTATATCCCCCATGTTGTGTGTACACCCCATGTTGTGTATATACCCCATGTTGTGTATATACCCTGTGTCATGTGTACAGTCCGTGCCATGTGTATGTGTACACACCCTATTGTGTGTCCACCTCATGTTGTGGGTACACTCCACGTTGTGTGTACACCCCTCATTGTGTGTACACCCTGTGTTATGTGTATACCCCATGTTAAGTATACCTCCTGTTGTGTGTACACACCACATTGTGGGTACACTCCACGTTGTGTGTACACCCTGTGTTGTGTATACCCCACATTGTGTGCACATTCTGTTGTGTGTACACCTGTTGTATGTACACCCCGTGTTGTGTGTATACCCTGTGTTGTGTTGTATATACACTCTGTTTTGTGTACACCGCCCATTGTGTGCACACCCTGTGTTGTGGATATACCCCACATTATGGGTATACCCTGTGCTATATATATACCCTTTTGTGTGTACACTCCACAGTGTGTGTATACTCCATGTCATGTGTACATGCTGCATTATATGTACGTTCTGCATTGTGTATATCCCCCATGTTGTGTGTATACCCCATATTGTATATATACCCTGTGTCATGTGTACTGTTATGTATATAGTCTGTGTCATGTGTATGTGTACACACCCTATTGTGTGTCCACCTCATGTTGTGGGTACACTCCACGTTGTGTGTACACCCCTCGTTGTGTGTACACCCTGTGTTATGTATATACCCCATGTTAAGTATACCTCCTGTTGTGTGTACACACCACATTGTGGGTACACTCCATGTTGTGTGTACACACCCTGTGTTGTGTATACCCCATATTGTGTGTACACCTGTTGTGTATACACTCTGTTTTGTGTACACCCCACATTGTGTGCACACCCAGTGTTGTGTGTATACCCTGTTGTGAGTATACCCCACATTGTGGGTATACCCTGTGTTGTATATATACCCTGTTGTGCGTACACTCCGCATTGTGTGCACACCCCGTGTTGTGTGTACACCCCATGTTGTGTGTACACTCCATGTTGTGTATATACCCCATGTTGTGTATACACTCTGTTGTGTATATACCCCATGTTGTATGTATACCCCACATTGTGTGCACACCCCTTGTGTGTACACCCCACTTTGTGGCTACACTTCACATTATATGTATCTGCCCATCCGTCTATAGACACTTGGGCTTCGTCCAGCCTGTGGCTATTGTGTCTACTATTTGTTAGAGTCCTGTGACTTTAGGCTTCTTGAGCCTACAGTGTCCTTTGGTCTTTCCCTTGTGTTCATGACTTTGACTTGGGTCCAGGCTAGTTGAACAGACTGCCTCTCAACTCAGGTGTGTCTGTGGCTTCCTTCCAATACACACCAGTCTTATGGGGGGGATACCTCAGATGGAGTGCTGTGCCTGTAGGCATTGCTCCCACCAGCTGGAAAGAGGGAGTTGCAAATTTTGCTTCTAGTCCCTGGGGGGAAATGTTTGTCTGATGCCTGAGTTTCCAGGTCAGCCCTTGGGGCTGGGCCTGTGGTTAGAGTGTGGGACTGCCAAGGGGGCTGGACGTGGGAACTCAGAGCTGTGCAGGACTTGGGGCTTTGGGGGTCATGACAGAACTAGCTGTGCCCAAAGGCAGGTCTTGTCCTGTCTGGAAGTGGCCGCGCCCCTCAGGGGCCCCTGGAGTCACAGTTAGTGAGTGATGGTCCCCCAGTGAGAAGCCCTGATCTGCACTGGGCTGGCACTATCTATGGGGGACATAGAAGGGGGGTGCTCACGGCCATGGCCGCCACCCTTCATGGAGGAAGGATAAGACTGCTTGGGGCAGGGTCCCAAGGTCCCCACAGGATGTGGGCAAGGTAGGTGTCAGTTGGGGCATGGCAGGGTGGTGTCCTGGGGGCTACTGTGACAAAGTGCACAAGCTTGGGCTTAAGACAGCAGGAGTTTGTCCCTGCACTGTTCTGGGGGCCAGAAATCCACACTCAGGCATCACAGGCCTTACTGCCAGGTCCTTGGGTGGCCACCTTCCTGGGTGTCCATGTTTCTCCCTTCTCACCTCATTAATTCCATCCACAAAGACCCTGGTTTCAGGTAAGGTCACATTCTGAGCCTCGGGGTACATGTGGATTTGGGGAGATGCTGTTCAACCCAGTATAGGGGTGAAGACCACTCACCCCACCCTTCTCCCTTTTCAATGTGAGTGCCCCCCTAGTCTTGGAAGGAACAGCAGTGTGGGAGGTGATCCCACTTGTGTGTGACACGGTAACCATGCCTCACCTCAGAGAACAGCTGCCAGTGGGCTCTGGGGACTCCCCAGCCTGATGTGGTTGGCCCTGCTGGGGGTAGGGTGGCCTCCATTCCTCCAGTCAAGCTGGGTGGCTCCCTTCCTGGCATTGAGAAAAGTCATAAGGTTTGGACAGTGCCGGGAAGAAGCCTCCTTAGTAACAGAATTTCCCGTCAACACGCATGTCTAGTGGGGTAGGAGTGATGGCAGCCCCAGGATACACGTGTCTGCCCTCTAGCTCTGAAATCTGATGGGACTGAGACAGCATGAGACCCTGGTCCTAAAGAGGACCTACTGGGGCACGGAATGAGCACAGACACAGTCAGCTGCTAATGGACACTGGCATCTGTCTTTCCTTCTGGGGAGAGGGAGGCAGTGAACACTCAGAGGGTAGAAATGGCCATGGGGTCCTCTGGCCTGAGCCAGACCCCACTCCACCCCCAGGCCCGAGGGAGGGCCACTCACACCCACACCCAGGCTTGTTGAGCATGAGGGTCCCCAGGGCGGGGTCCATGCTGGCAGGAGAGGTGCTAGTTTGTTGGTGGCTGTGGGGCTCAGGGTCTCCATGGGGTTAGCAGCACCTGCTGAGACACCTTGGCTCCCTTCTGTGTTGACTGGGGACTCTGGGGGGCCTGCCTCGTGCTCTGTGGATGCCAGCCCTCTGAGTGGCCCTGTGTGCCTACGGAGACCCCTCATGGGTATGGGGAGGAAGAGGAACCAGGGCATCCCGGAGACCAGGCTGCCAAGCAGCTGAGGGCAGAGCTGGCTAGCCTTGGGCTTGGGGTGTCGATCCCCAAGCCTGTGCTGGATCTGAGGCTCCCCCACTTCACTGTGCCACTGGGCCATGGCCACACCTGATTGCCCTGGGAGAAGACCCCAAGGAGGCAGGGTGGAGTCGGCTTGTCTTGTTCCTGTAGCAGGCCTTGGGCAGTCATGGTCCTGCTTCAGTGATGAGCTAGCCCAGAGCCCATGGCAAGTCATGTTAGGGCCAGAGGTCTTTGCAAAGCATTGACACTCAGGCCCCCATTTTGTGGAAGAGGAGGTGGGGCCTGGAGAGTTTGGGTGGATCCTGTGCCTGGTAGAGTTGGGTGTAGTGACAACCACACCAGGATGTTTTCCTTGGGGCTCTGCAGGTGTCCTGATGTTCCAGGGTGGGGACTGGCTACCCTCCCCAGGGGACTGGCTACCCTCCAGGCCTGCCCTCACCTGGGTATTGCCTGGTCACCTGGGCCAGGTGGAGACACGTGTGTTCTGTGGCTGCATCACTCCTACCCCATCCAGGTGGCTTGGCTGAGGCTGGGTGCTGCCACAGCAGGATCGGGATGGCTCCTGCAGTGACCAGCAAGAGGGGCTGCGTGTCCTTGGCCTGAGGGCTGGGGCTGCCCTGCACCGGCTCTTGGGTTTTCCTCAAGCCTTTGGTTCTTCCTTACTTTAACTGTGCTTTCATAATAATTATAACTGAAACAGAGCAGCTGAGAGGGCCTTTTCAGAGATCCGGCAGCTGTGATTACAGCCACTGATTTCCAAGAAACGTCACGAGGGAATTCTGTTACAGCCTGAGGTAGAGGCAGGCGCCGGGCACTGCCTCCTGGGCACCCCTCACAGGGAGTGTCCATATTCCTGGTGGGAGGACACAGGAACAGAAACCTTGCTCTTGAGGGAGGCCAGGCTGGCCGGAGAACTGAGGTGGCTAGTCCCCTTGGCCAGGCTTGCCCTGCCTGGGAGAGTGACGTGTGCACATCCTTCCAATAACTGTGGACCAATGCCAGGCATGTGGGTCCCTGGCCTGCCACCGCCCTGTGCCCTGTAGAGCTCTGGGTACCTGTGGGGCCCATGACCACCTGGTTCCTTTCCTGGTTCCCAGTGCCTGGGGGTACCCTGGAGGTGCCCTGTTTGGTGGGACCTTTCTGGTTCTGGGATGTAGAAGCTGCTTATTCTTTTCCCCATGGCTATTTTGGATCCTTGCCCCTGGGCTGAGGGTGTTCTCCCTGGTGAAGGCCTCCCAAGGGTGCCCGGGTGGCGGGCTGGTGGGGTGGCTCCTCTAGGGATGGGAGCTGGCTGGCCTGAACTTGTGGCAACCTGGCCATCTGCTATTAGCTCTCCCTGTGTCTCCTACCGGGACTCTGCTGGGGTTTGAGTGCGAGCTGTGGCCCCCTTCCCCGCATGTCTGGAGAGGACCCTGGACCTCCTCCGCACATGTCCCTTGTGGGCTGATTCCGTGCTGTCTGCCAGGTGGGAGGCTCCTGCACTGATGGTAGAGTTGGCGATGTTTTTAAGACCCCCTTTACTGGGCTGAGGTTTGGATGGCCTGATAGGAGGGCACCTGGCAGTGAAGCTTAGGGAGGCAGGAGTGCAGAGGTGGTGTGGTGTGGCTGCAGGGTCCTGCCTGGGGGCCCCTTGTAGTCAAGTTTTTGGTTTTTGCAGGGTATAGTGGGCTCAGGCTGGCAGCCACATTCTGGTTGGGAAATGTGATTCTGTGCCAGACCAAGCAAGGGTCACAGGGGGGGTCTGGGTGTGAACAGTGGGTGCCTTCATGGGGACCTGAGTGTGAGCAGTGGGGGCCTGGGTATGAGCAGTGCTGTTCACCTGAGGCTGTGCCTTTCTGTAGCTCTCAAGAGGACCCATTCCCCTGCCTACAATAGAGACAGCCCCGGAAGCCCTCCTAGGGAAATGGATGGGGGGCTGCTGGCCCCATCCTTGGCGTGGCTAGGGCCCCAGATTTGGGGAGATTTTCCTGGCTCCCTCCTGTCCTGTGGCCTCCTTGGTCCTGGGGGTGGGCCTCGCTGTGGTTGCTGAGTGTGTGTATGAGCTTCATGACTTCTGTAACATCCCTGTCCTAGGGTGGGCCTGAGACCCATCTTCTGCAGTCACACTCCAGGGCTTTTCTGGAAAGAGCTTCAGGAAAGAGGGGAGGGTTCGGGGGCTTCCCGTGCTCCCATCCCACTGAGGATCCAAGTGGCTTTCCCACTCTGGGTCAGTCTGGGGTGACCTCCATGTCATCTCAGTGGCCATGGGGGCCACAACTGGAGGCGAGGGGGCTGGCCTCCCATGCCCAGGTCTGCAGGTCACCGTCAGGGTCCTCAGCTCCACCCTCATGGCTCACAGCCTGTGCGTTGGCTTCCCCAGTGCCTTCAGGGAGTGTCCCCTGCTTGGAAGCCAGACGGTGGCACCCCCTGCACTAGGCAAGTAGCCGGGTGCCGGCCAGGCCTAGTGGGGACCCTGACTAGGGTCCCACCTCTCCCTGGTCTCCCCTGAGCTAAGAGGGTGCGATGCCCACCCGGGGGGGAATGTCCCTGTGGCGTCTCACTCTCCCCCTCATCCCCTCCCCGGCCCTCAGGTGGGAGCTCAAGATTTTACTTCCCGGGACAGATGCTTGGAGTGGCTTCCAGGGTCTGTGCCCTAAACTAACACTGCATTTTCCCTGAAGCCATGATTGAAGCCAAATTACCATATTTACCTTTAGTGCTCCCGAGGGAGCTGTTAGGGATGGAGAGGTGCAGCAGCTGTGGCAGCAGGGTGACAGTGACAAGACCGGCTGCTCCTGTGGGAGTGCACACTTGCTCCTGAGCCTCTCTTCAGAGTCCTCTGCAGTTCACAGGGTCACCTGGACAAGGGAGGGAGGCCACGATCCACACTGTGGGTGCAGAGGACCAGATGTGGTGGCTGTGCCACCCCACCCACAATGGCAGCCCCTCCTGAGGCCTCACCCTAGGGCCTGCGCTGGACCCCGGCTGTTCCCAGGCCCCTCGTCTGGGCTGGGGTGGTCCCTCTTGTCCCCCCGTGCCCTCATAGGCATAGAGAGCATTTTCCCCTGGAGTCCTGTCTGTGGGTCCCGGGGCCAGTGAGTGAGGGCCTTGCCAGGTCAGCCTGGCTCCCTCACCTGTACGGTGATGTCATGGCTTTCCCCGAGCTTATTTTAGGGATCAAGTGGAGAAACATGTGCAGGAGCCTGGGCCTTGAGGTCACTGAGATGGGAGACCTTCCCCACATGTGTTTGCCTCTCATGGGGGCCTGGGGCCTTTCTTCAGAGGGACTGAGATTTGTGGGATTTTGGAGTCTTCTGAGAGCTGGTGTCCTGGGGGACTCCTGTAGGATGGGGGAGTGACCCCAGCCCATCTTTGAGCCCTGACCCAACTCTCTCCTCTACTATTTTTTTAAACTTGTGCACGGATTGTTTAGAGACAGTGCTAAGAACTTTATGCTTAGAAGGTGATGATTAGATTGACGTTATTGACACGCTATCCACCTCTAAAAGCAAGCTTCAGGTAGCAAAGTGGCCAACGGTGCTCACCATCAACTCACAATTCAGTTTCAAACCACCTACCTTTTATTACCTTATAAGTGATATATATATATATATATATATTTTAAGACATTATTTTATTTTATTTTCAGCTTTTGGCTGGGGCTGGGTTTGAACCCGCCACCTTTGCATATGGGGCCAGCGCCCTACTCCTTTGAGCCACAGGCACCGCCCTATAAGTGATATTTTAAGAATACCTGTTTTTTTTTTTTTTGACTTGGTGCCTGTAGCGTATTGGTTATGGCGCCGGCCACATACACCAAGGCTCGCGGGTTTGAATCTGGCCCGGGCCTGCTAAACAACAGTGGCAACTGCAACAAAAAATAATAGCTGGGCGTGGTGGCGGGTGCTTGTAGTCCCAGCTACTTGGGAGGCTGAGGCAAGAGAATCGCTTAAGCTCAAAAGTTTGCAGTTGCTGTCAGCTGTGATGCCACAGCACTCTACCGAGGACAACATAATGAGACTGAAAAAAAAAAAAAGAAAAAAGAAAAGAAAAAGAATACTTTTTTTTTTTTTTTTGGAGACAGGGTCTCACTCTGTCATCCAGACTGGAGTGCAGCTCTCTGTAGCCTCCAACTCCTGGGCTCCAAAGTGATCTTCCTGCCTCAGCCTCCCAAATAATCAGGACTACAGGCATCCCCCACCATACCAGCTAATTTTTTACTTTTTAATTTTTGGTAGAGATGGGGTCTCACTACCAGGCTGGCCTTAAGCAATCTCCTGCCCCAGCATCCCACAGTGCTGGGATCCCAGGCGTGAGCTGCTGTGCCTGCCTTTAGCTGCTTTTTTTGGCATATCACCTACACAGAGGTGTATGGATCCCAAGTGCACACTATGATCTGTTTGTGCACAACCCACACGCTGTGTGGCCACAGTGAAGATCAAGATCAAGGTGTGACCCCAGCACCCCAACCTGGCCTGGGGAACCGCGGAGGAACAATGCGTTCCAATGAGAGGGGTGGCCCAGCATGCAGGGGCCACTGTGTGTGCCCCGCTCTGAGGCCAGAGTAGGTATGGAAGGTTCTGGGGGGGCGGTGTTGCCCTAGGGGCTGTCTACGTCTCTGTGTCTGCTCTGACTTGTGGCTTATTTCTACCCTAGGACTGTCATGAATTGCCCCTCCTGGGAGCATCCTGGGTTTGTTTGCTGGGTGTTGGGTCTGTGAGTTGGGAGCTGGGGAGGCACCTGCCCCATCATTGGAGCCCCAGCAGTGGGTGTGTGGCCCTGTTGCCTTGGGGTTCATCACACTTCCTTGGTAACCGGGCAGTTGCTTGTCTGTTCATGTGTTCTTAGGACGGTCTTTGGGATGTTCTCTCCTATGAAGGGCCTGTTCCAGGCAGCCTCAGACTCCTGGACTCAAGGGATCCTCCTGTCTCAGCCACCCCGGTAGCTGGGACTTCAGGCGTCTACCACCACGACCGGCTTGTTTTAAAGGAGTCTCGCTCTTGCTTGGGCTGGTCTCAAACTCCCAAGCTCAAGGGATCCGCCTGCCTCAGCCACTCCCCGAGTGCTGGGATTACAGCCATGAGCCACTACCTCCTTTTTGAGTTTCCCTTTTCTTAATTTGTAGATTTTACAGAATTCTTGCAACATTCTGCATGACTTGCTAAATATGCACATACAATAAATCCTCTCTCTCCTGGCTAGCCTTTTGAATTCTGTATTTAATGAAGTGGATCACCAAGATGTTCTTGATGGCTTGTGCTGCTGGTGCCCTGTTTGTTTTTGTTTGTTTGTTTGTTTTGGCCAAAGTTCATGTTTTTTTTTTACACTCTTGAAGCTTTATCCTTTGACCTTTCACATATAGTTCTGATCAAAGAATAACTTTTAGGAACATTTATTTTCTTTTTTTTTACTTCTTAATTTCTTTTATTTGTTTGAGACAAGAGTCTCACTATGTCGCCCCTGGTAGAGTGCTGTTGCATCACAGCTCACAGCAACCTCAAACTCTTGGGCTCAAGCAACTCTCTTGCCTCAGCCTCCTGAGTAGCTGAGACTACAGGTGCCCACCACAACGCTTGCCTGTTTTAAGAGATGGGGTCTTGTTCTTGCTCAGGCTGGTCTTGAACCAGTGTGCTCAGGCCATCTGTCTTCCTTGGCTCCAGAGTGCTGGGATTACAGGCGTGAGCCACTGTGCCCAGCCCATTTTAACTGTTTTTAAGTGTGCAGCTCGGTGCTAAGTGTGTTCACAAGGTGGTGCAACATTGCCTGTATCTATTTTCAGAAAGTTTTCATCACCCCGAATCGAAACTCTTGTCCCCACTAATCTCTGCCTCCCTCGCCCTCCCCCACCAGCACCCCACCCCACTTCCTGTCTCTGGCGTTGCTGCCCCAGGCCTCACACAGGCATTTGTACTTTGGTGCCTAGCTTCTCTCTCTCAGCCTCGTGCTGTTTGAGGCCCATCCACTGGGGATGCTCCAGCACCTTCTTCCTTCATATGCCCTGTAAAGCATGGGCTGTGGACAGGAAACTGAGGCAAGGCACATTTGATGAACTGAATATTTACAGTCATTGAGGGGAGAACGTCGGGATCATATTTAACTCAGTTACAGAATTGCTTAGTGTCCTACAGGGCAAAAAAGCCACATCCTTGGAGTTCTCTTTGCTACTGGACAGAAATCATTTGTCTCTCTCCAGCCCAAGTTCTGTGTCAGAGTCGGGGGTGTAATTGGTACTAAACTGCCAGTGAGCCACGCTGGTGGCCCCCGTGGCACCCGTGGGGCTGTGGATGTTGCTTGCTCTGGTTCCCCATTCCCCGTTTTTGGTAACTGTTGTTAGCAGTATCTCCGTACAAACATACATACCTCCAGCTGCAGCCTGGATAAGGGTTTTACTGGGAGAAACGGGGTGGGGTGGCCGCTGGGTGCACTGGTGTGGGCTCCGCGAGGGCATCTAGGTTTCCAGCAGCCTCTCCTGCTCTAGAGGTGATGGTGTTGCTCTTACTGAATCATCTGTGCCACGCTCAGACCCTCCAACCCGAGAGTCTGCCATCTGGGAATAAGGTATATTTTGGATCACAACCCCCCCCCCCCCCGGGGTCCTGCTTGTACTTGGGGTGCCCACGATGTTGTCTCTCATATAAAAGGGGGCACATTCTTGTTGGTGCCCCAGAAAGCCACTGTCTTGAGAAGCCATTACCACCCAGCTTGCCCCACTCAGAGGCTGAAAGCAGGTGTCTGCGACCACTGGGGCCTCCGGGAAGTGCCGGGATGGTTAGCGTGAAGCCAGTCCCTGTCTTCCTGCTGGGGGAAGGTGGAGTCAATGTCATCAAACAACGGCTGCGACCTCCTTGTGCCTGAGAACAGGGAGTGGTTTTAGCCCATCTGTTCATAGAGGCAACAATATATTATTTTACATAATCTTAGAAATTAGTAACTCCCTTTTTAACTGCTTTAGGAATGAAGACTTTTTGATTTTTTTTTTAATTGTCAAAACACATGGCATGGTCTGCGTGGGCACGGTCAGCTACCCAGGACTTGGGTCTCCCCTTTCAGGGCAGAGGGTGAAGAATGGTGCTGTGCTGCCCTCCCAAGCTCCAGGCTGACCACGCGCTCCAGGCTGTTGCAGTAACAGCCAGAAAGCCGCATTCTGCCTGGGGGTTAATGCACCCTTGTCAGTAAAGGATTCATAAGCACCTTTAAAATAATGATAACCACACTCATCAAAACTGAGCACATTTTGCAAAAACTTTAACTCACGTGGCTTCTTTTCAGACTCCTCATTTACAGGTATTATAAACTATGGAAATAAAAGTGGTTTTCTGCAGACCTTCTCTAGTTTTTCACATACATATTTGAGTTTATTTTTATTTATTTTTTATTTTTTTGAGATAGAGTCTTACTGTGTCGCCCTGGGTAGAGTGCTATGGTATCACAGCTCACAGCAACCTCAAACGCTTGGGTTTAAGTGATTCTCTTGTCTCAACCTCCTGAGGAGCTGGGACTACAGGCGCCCGCCACAACGCCCAGCTATTTTTTTTGTTGTTGCAGTTGTCATTGTTGTTTAGCAGGCCCAGGTTGGGTTCGAACCTGCCTGCCTTGGTGTATGTGGCCAGCGTCCTAACCACTGAGCCATAGGTGCTGCCTTATTTATTTTTTATTTATCTTAGAGATGGAGTCTCACTCTGTCACCCAGCTGGAGTGCAGTAGTGTCATCACAGCTTGCTGCGGCCTTGAGCTCCCAGGGCTCGGGAGATCCTCCTGCCTCGTGCCAGCACACCCCTTGACCCCATCTTCCCCTGTTCTCTCTCATGTGCTGGCTCAACCGTACATTTTAAGTCAGAACACCTCATTTTCCCTTGAGGAACAGACCTATATCTGATAGGCTTTGATCCACAGTCCGCTGTGGTCCCCATTTCATTAGTTATAACCTTTCTTACCAATAAGGGGCGGAAGGTTACAAGGGACCTACTTGTCTCACACAGGTGTGCACATGTGGGGCGACCAAGAGCACACTTGACGTGACCCCACACGCATGAGCACACACACGTGCCATCTACACCTGTGACATGACTCCCCACAGACACACACACATGCCGTCTACACCTGTGACGTGAACCCCCTCAGACACACACACGTGCCATCTACACCTGTGACGTGAACCCCCTCAGACACACACATGTGCCGTCTACACCTGTGATGTGACCCCCCCACGCACACACATGTGCCGTCTACACCTGTGACGTGAATTCCCTCAGACACACACACATGCCATCTACACCTGTGATGTGACCCCCCTACAGACATACACACGTGCCGTCTACACCTGTAACGTGACCCCCGACAGACACACACGCGTGCTGTCTACACCTGTGGTGTGACACCCCCCTCAGGTACACACGCGTGCCGTCTATACCTGTGACGTGACTCCCCACAGACAAACACGTGCCGTCTATACCTGTGATGTGACCTCCCCTCAGGTATATACGCGTGCTGTCTACACCTGTGACGTGACCCCCCCCAGACACACACATGTCCTGTCTACACCTGTGATGAGACCCCCCCACAGACAAACGTGTGCCGTCTACACCTGTGACGTGAACCCCCCCACAGAAACACACATGTGCCGTCTACACCTGTGATGTGACCCCCCCTTAGACAGACACACGTGCCGTCTGCACCTGTGATGTGACCCCCCTTAGACAGACACACGTGCCGTCTACACCTGTGACGTGACCCCCCCCACGCACACACACATGCCCCCTACACCTGTGATGTGACCCCCATAGGCACACACATGTGCCGTCTGCACCTGTGATGTGACCCCCCTCAGACAGACACACGTGCCATCTGCACCTGTGATGTGACCCCCCCACGCACACACACGTGCCATCTATGCCTGTGACGTGACACCCCCCCTCATGCACACACACACACACACACACACACACATGTGCCATCCACACCTGTGAAGGTGGCTGTGCTCTTCTCCTCTAACCCACAGCAAACAGCCGCGTGCGGAGTGTGCGCTCTGACACACTGCCTGCTGACCAGTGCGGTGGCCCTGCGCTTACGAACCGTCCCGACATTTAAATATTAATTAATGAATAATATAGGGTGTTCAATTAAGGATTTTGGAAATTTTGTTTTAAGCTGACACACCATAGAGCAACCTAGTTATTAAATCTTTTATTTTTTTTTCTAACATTTATTGGAGATAATTCTAGATTCACATGTTGTTATGAATAATATTGAATGGTTTAGCAAAATTGGTATATCCCTGTGATGGATCATCGTTTAACCGTGAGGAGGAGTGAGCCACTTCTAAGTGGTGAGTGCCATGTATGTGATTTAGGTTGTTTCAAAAGTTTTGTCCGTTTTAATGTCATGTGTTTTTGTAGCTCCATATCTCAATAAATATTTATTCTACTGTGTTGTGGTATATACTGATCGATGGAGAATTTTGTACTCTATACATTGATGCTGTTCATTTTTTCTACTTTTAATTTTTTTTATTC
>CAUYPK010085382.1:0-18900 GCA_963574355.1 Loris lydekkerianus | reverse complement strand
GACTTAGCAATTATGAATTGAGCTGCAATGAACAATCTGGCGCAAATATCTTCATTACCAAATGATTTTTGGTCCTTTGGATATACACCTAGAAGAGGAATTGAAGGATCAAATGGCAGGTCTACATTTAGATCCCTGAGTGTTCTCCAAACTTCCTTCTTTTAAACCTTAGTTTCTTCCCTCTGCCTAGATGAGTTACCCTTCCCTCGCTGTTCTCTGCCTATATTCTCAGATACAGTAAATACATATATTTCCAGGAAGATGTAAATTATATATTTATCCTCATTCTATTTACATTTTAGGGCATATGTTTAAGAGAATAAAGGATCAGAAAATTCTTTTTTGCTTTATCTTGTAAATGGAAATCAACTTCATAATTCCTGCTATGACTTTCCTCAACATACAGATGATAACGTGAGGATCACGTTATAATTGTTCCACTAATTAGGTGAAAAAAATGTGCAAAGCTTCTTAAACATTTAAAGGTTGAAAGTTAGTTAAGATTTAGTTCAGCCCCTAGGGCTCTGATAACTAACCTTAATGGCTAAAATTGCAAGCCCACTTTCTAGCTCTGAAGAGGTGTGATCAATAAAAATTTTTCCCTCTCAACTTCATTGATATTTTCACATAGAAGTACAATTGCAATTTTGTATAATTTTATTGTCTATATTTTAATTATCAAATTTAAATAGAATGCATGCAAGTTTTAATTCAGCTGGTGGAATCAATATGCAATCACAACTTTTATTGCCTATTTGAATTAGCTTTTGAACAAATGAAGGGAAACATCACCTTAGCAACTTAGTAATATTTTAAAGCTTTTAGAGAATTAATGATATTTAAAGACAGCTCATTGTTTATTTCATACTTAATTATATTTAAAGCAAGATCAGGAAGAATAGAATTTTTGTATATTAAACAAAAGAAAGAGAAAATAGTTTCCAAGCCAACAAATATCCACCATCTATTAAAGAAAACATTTAAGAATTTAAAACTTGGCATTCTTCACAAAGGCTGAAATATTTCAACTTTAATATCTGGAAGCTATCAGAAACTAGCTCTTTGATTATAACAACTTAAACTAATTAGAGTAGATGGCAAAGTATAATTTCTTTTCTTCCCCTCACAAGTAATGATCAAATTTCTGCAATTAAATATAGAAGTGTTTAATGCCTATGAAAGATGTTCAAGAATAAAATAACTTCAAAATCAGTCTGTTATATTTTTGAAAAACTACATATGTAAATCATACCATTTGGGGAGCAAAAGCAAACTAGAGTGAAAAGTAGAGGCAAAAATATAGTTATAATTAACTGGGGAGTAAACAGTAGTAGCAGTGGAAACATGTTTTGAAATTGATGTTAGAACTTTAGAACGGAGTTCAAAAGAGAAACAGCAGATACCCGCTGATGGGTGAGCTCCCGGCACTTTTGTTGGTTTTCCCTTTTTCATCTTCCCACATTCGCACAACACACGAACACACAAGTGAGGACAATTGGAGACAGGACACCTCTTTGTCAGCAATCCCCGAAGTCTGTTTTTCTCAGAGGTTTCTTCCTTGCTGCAGTGAGCAAGGAGGGACAGACCCTGCAGAAGGAGGGGTATGAATTCTGGGTTTAGGGGCAGAGGGAGCCTTGGTCCTTAGCCTGGGCTCAGGCTTTTATCCCTGGCTGGACTTCACCTTTAAGGGGCTATGGGGCACAATTTGGAGTTTATCCATGGCAAACTTTCCACTCTAAACAGCCGCATTTGTGCTAATACACTTACCCATTAATTTGATACACTTCCAGTTGGGTAGAGAATGCAGAATTGTCTCCTGAGGGAAAATAACATTTTCCAATGGTTCCCTGGTTTTGATATTTTAAAAATGGAATCAGTGGATTCAATTAGACCTGCCACCAAAATGCAGGGTGTGTAGCAATAACCTATTCCTGTAATAATGTTACCAGTTTTTAAACAGATGATACTTCCATATAGAAATTGATTCAAATTTCATTAAGAAAGGGCAGGAATGTGAGGTTTAACAAGAATCCTGATCACATAAAACACAGATCATTCAAATTGGATTAGCTTAATTAACTTACATTTTGTATCTTTCATCAGTGAAATGATTTGCAATGTACCTAAATAAATATTTAATAGAACTAAAAAGTATTTATGATCAATGAAATCATTCAGTGATGTGACGAGATTCTTGATAATTGAGTTTAGTTGCATAGACATCGTATTAGAAAACTCTGCCTGATTCCAACCTCTATATGGAGTTTTAAAATATCTTTCTTCAAAGTCTGCTCTGTATTTCACTTTTACAGCACATCTCACATCAGATTTTCATTGAAAATATTTGACCTGTATTTAGATTTCATTGAATTTACTGTAGCAAAGGTAGATTCACATGCCTCAGTTATTCTAAACATACTTAAATATTTTCAAATAACTGAATTAAACATCAGTTTTTAAATTTAAATGTTAATTAATAAAAGTTAAATAAAATTAAAAGTTCAGGTGTTCATTTATACTAGTCACATTTCAAATTCTCCATAGACGCTTCTGAGTAATGGCTGCCATGTTGGACCAAAGAGTATTCTAGCCTAACTCTCTCAAAAACCTATTTTTTAAAACAAGAAAGAGAAAAAGCACTGTGGATTAACTAAGAGAAATTTTCAAAATTAATATTTTCATATAATTTCAGAGTTAAATAAACCAATACACATGAATTTGGTATTACTAGTTGGCTAGCATCATATGTTAAGCTTTATAATACAAACTAATATCCTTTAAGGGGATGGGAAAATTAAACTACATTTGTTCAGATCACTAAGAAAATATGTATGTATAAATTAGGTAGATTTAAATGTTTTGGTATTGATACAAAAGTAAATGTCAAGAAAGCAGGAGAGGAAGTAATCAAAACATTAACCAAGAGGATTCAACATAAGGCAAAGTAGACTCCAGTAATTTCCTATAGGTCAATCAAGTGTAAGCCACAAAAGTGATCTTACTGATGAGATGTTCACTCCTTCCACCAGGATACTCCACATTTTCTAGGGAACTGAGAGATTCTCTATAGTCTTCAGAACAAAGTGCTTTGAAAAATTGTTATTTGACCCCCGATCACCATGTCTGTCAGAAAGTGAAAACCATTTCACCATTTTTGAGACAAGAAAGGGGAACTCACAATTCAAAATTATATCATGTGAATTTGCTAGTCTCAGACACACTTGGCTACATGTACTAAGATATTAGCAAAAAGTTTGGGGAAAGCTTGTAATAAATCATAGAAAAACAGCTAAACAACTCTCTTGCTCCCTCTTGTCTCTGCATTTTTTTTTTTTTTTTTTTTTTTTTTTTTTTGAGACAGAATTTTACTTTGTCACCCTGGGTAGAATGCTGTAGTGTCATAGCTCACAGCAACATCAAACTCCTAGGCTCAAGTGATTCACTTGCCTCAGCCTTCTGAGTAGCTGGGAGTACAGGAGCCTTCCACACTGCTCACCTATTTTTTTTTTTTTTTTTTTTTTTTTTTACATACAGAGTGTTGCTGTTGCTCAGGCTTGTATTAAACTTGTGAGCTCAAACCATCCACCTGCATTGGCCCCCGGAGTGCTATGATTACGGATGTGAGCCACCACGCCCAGGCCACATCTGCATGTCTTAGGTGCAGAAGCATGACTTGCCCTCTGTTCCAGAGTGTGTCTCAGTTGTGCTTTATACTGGAAGCCCTGGAAGATAGAAAAGGTGTCTTCTCCTGGAGCAAAGGCTGTGCACACCTACTGGTCATAATAGAAGATATGGGTTCCTTAATCTTAGGGGTCTTTCATCTTCACACAAGCCACTGTGTGTGAAGGTCGCTTAGACCTCTGCCTCACCCCACAGGACCTGGGGTTCAGGGAATACTGAATTGAAAATGATGATTCCTGCTGTAAGCCATAGAATACATTTGGTTTCTAGCTCAGGAGAGCTGTGTCTTCCTTGGCATTCACTAGCATGTGTGGGCTAAACTGTGTTCAACAGACTTTGTACAATTCTTGACAAAGTTTGGTCATAAATCATATGTTCAAAAGTCTTTTACTTTTGGGAAAAGTTTTATCATGTGCTTTACTCAATGGAAGACAATTTATATTAAAAATTAAACTGTGGATTTAAATTTGAATTATCTGTTCAAAATCAAAGTCATCATAATTTGTGCTTTTCCATTTTTATACAAATGTTAAGTTTATTAAATATCTAAAAGCTTTAAGTACCTTTTGTTTAATCAGAAATATTGCAACAATTTCACATTATAATACCATGTAACCTAATAACAAAAACATTTAGACTGATGAAAAAATATGTTCCAACCAATAAAAATATCTTACTAGAGTGAGTTATATCACTGTCATATCGAGTTTTGAGAACTTATTTAAATAAGGAAGCAATGGACTGTCATTTGGCATAAGAATATGCCGTGGGCCATTATACAGGCAAGAGATGAACCAACACATTTCCTAATAGAACTTGTGAACAGTGTTTATCACAATAATGTGGCAAGGCAGCTTGTTATTTGGAGGAAAATAATGTGTAGTCGGTTGTAAAATATTTTCATTTACCAATTTAAAATGGAAGTTCCAGTTTCTAAAAAAGACTTCCTTTTAGGTATTCAAAATATTTTCTTTTGACTTTTCAGTCGTCGTAGAAGTGTTTTAATGTGAATGTAATTTTTTTAAAAACATGAATAAGTGATTTAGTTCAGTCTTCATTACAGACTTTATTTTTATGAGTTGGAATACAGAAAAAATATGAAATATTGGCTCATAAAAAATGCAATCTTTTTTCAATCATCTGTTTAAGAACTATCCATTGAATATTTATAGTAGGCACGTGTTGGGGGGACTATTCAGCTTACGACAATATCTGCTAAGACTCTAACAGGCCACTTTGCCTTTCCGTTGGGGGTGGCGATTGTTTCCAGGACAGAAACCCTGGTGGGACCAAACATCACATTCCCTTTCCTGCAAACACAGACCTGCAAAGTGCCTCGTGCCTCTCTGGTTTCTAGTTTTACTGAGCCTCAGTTCTTTAAACTCTATAAGCCTCAGGGATATCTATCCAGTAAAGACAGTAAGCACAGATTTTCTTCTGTTATGATGTGTTTCTGTTTCTTGCAGTTGAAAAGGATATCATTTATTACCTGTTAGGCAATGGGTATGTTAAAAAATGAATAACAATGGTTATGTTAAAGAGATAGAAATAACCAGTGTTATTTGATTTGGTGAAGACAAGTATATCATCATCCATTGCAAAAACATGAGATAATTAATTGCTAAGTAAAAATAAATCCCAGATTCCAAGGCAGACATCTGATAGACTTTTAACCCAGTCTCATTTTACAGGGTATGAGGATGCAGGGGAACTAACTTACGCTACTTTTCTTCATTTCTCACATCATTAAACATGATGAAATTGACCTGGAATGTTACTCCATTTTAAATGGCATATCTAATTTTCTCACTGCCCTTGGATGGCTTCACTATCACAAAGTTACCCTGAGGGAGCTGAAGTCCACCAAGAACAATGTGTACAGCAGAAGTACTTTCTTATCCCTTATCAGTCACAGCAACTCCCTTGTTAAATAACAAAAATATTTTGTAATGGCTCCTTTAATTTCCAGAAATAATTTATATAGACGATATAAGGTATATTTTTAGAAATTCAAAAGCTAAAATCAGTAATAGGTTATGATACAAACGAGGGGAAATATGAAGCAATTGAGAATACAATAAAACATATTTTGATATGCGTGTGCTTAGTTATGACTACAGTAGAATGTAGTAAACTAATTAGATGTTTATGCTTTATTAGAATCAAGGTGAACGTGGCGGCTAAAACTGTAGGATTGTACAGGTACATTTTAATGGCTACTGAAATAATATACAAGACTATGATAGCGCTTAATGCAATTTAAACAAAGAAAAAACCTAGGTATGCTGGCTCGTGCCTATAATCCTAGCATTCTGGGAGGCTGAGGCAGGTGCATCACCTGAGCTCAGGAGTTAGAGACCAGCCTGAGCAAGAGCAAGAGCAAGACCCCATCTCTACTAAAAAAAAAAAAAAAAAAAAAAAAAAAGAAAGAAAGAAAGAAAAAATAGCTAGTCCCAGCTACGTAGAATACTCAGGCAAGAGGATTGCTTGAGCCCAAGAGTTTGAGGTTGCTGTGGGCAATGACTTTAAAGCTCTCTGTCCAGAGCAACCCAGGGAGAATTTGTCTAAAAAAAAAAAAAAAAGAAAGAAAGAAAGAAAAAGAAAATACACACAAACAATGCAAGGTAAAATTTTCCTTTAATTTATGAAGTAGTTTCATTCCTGAAAAACAACATGTTTATTAAAATAATGCAAAAAAAACCTTTGGTTTATATGTGAAATTGTGTTAAGAGTTTAGGCTCAATGATTTCAAACAGGTTTTCAGCCTACCTACAAGTTTAACAGACATTAGAAAGAGGGAAGGGACACATGAAAATTGTACACCCAAAAATGTCTTATGTATTACAGAACATCTAGCTTCTCTTAACCACACTAGTGAATGATAATAAACCCCCAAAGTTATTACAGCTAACAAAATCATCTCCTCCAATTCCCACACAGTTCTCTTGGGAACAGTGCCAACCCTACTGAGAAACAGTCATCGGAACTGTAAAGATCATTTATTAGGTAGAAATCTTTAACAAAACTTCTCCTTTTATTCATAAAGATTTTTATTCTATTTTATGTAGAAAGAAATAAGTGAAATCTGGGTCAGAGGAGGTAGAAGGAACATGAAGGAATAAAACATCCAAATTATGCTTTGATGCAAACTAGAGATGGGTGCAGGGAATTTGAGTTGGAGGAAAACGCTTCTGACTTTAACGCGAGTACACTGCAAGCAAATAGTATCAACTGTACATATAGTGAGTGAATGTCTTTGGAGTCCACAGTTTATACTAACACTAGGAAAAAAGGATTGGGGTAAGGGCCTGTAGAGCAGAGGCTGAGAATAGGTGAGGGCACGTGGGTGAGATCTGACCAGCAAGCACTTCATCATCTGGCTTATGCAAAGGGAAAAAAGAAAAAAATGATGATGATTAACTTTACCATGCCAGAAGATTTATCACATTCCCAAACTTTGAATTTTTTGACTCTCTTGATAAACCGTAGTTCTTGGATTAATGGACCACAATTCTGCATGATAACAGTAAGCTGGAACTGAGAGGCGTCTGCTTCTTTTATATGAGGTGTGCACCTTGGGCTTATCTCAGCCTCCCTCACCCTGGTAACGATTTTGAATTTACAACAGTTGATCTATGCTCCTTAAGAGCAGAGTAAAGAATGAAATTTATTTTAACAAACCATAGATATCTTGATCAGAATCATGGAGAGAGTAAGCTTCAGGATTTTATTAGTTGTCACCAAAAAAATGAATTTGAGGTTATTGGTGTAGTGTATATGAAAAATAATGAGTTTGTGCATTAACATAATAGGAGTGATGAGAAAAGTAGAGAAAAAGTGACTCAGTCTATGATTCATAGGTAATCGTGGTAGGTTATTCATAGATCTATCATTCATAGATAACCATGCCTGCTTAGTCTGTTTAGATGAAGATAAGAAGAAATGAAAGACCCATTCAAACTATAATTTGTGCCTAAATGAAGGGGATGAAGGTGCTAAAAATGGATGCTGAATATCAAAAGGGGTTGCTGGTTTAGCAGGAAAGATGAGTCTACATTTACATACTCAGAATCACTGTTGAAAACATCACACTCTTTCCATTTAAGAATTGTCAGGCATCAATTGAGATAATGAATAAAATGAATAGAATTGATACTGAAAAGAATGGAGCTGAGTAGGACAAGAATCTATACAGAAGATGAATGTGGAAAGAGGCAAAGACTTTAAGGATTTGGTGGATCAAATGTCACAGAGTCCTCAGGTGAAGGGGCACAGGGTGTGGCAGGTGAGTGAACGTGGTCACTTACGGGACTGCGATTTACAGGAGATGGCCTATAACTAGTCAGAAATGGTAAGATATGGCATAAAGAGGAAATGAAGATATTTAGTATAAATCTTTGTTAAGAATCAGGGTGTGTGGGGAGGGGCCAAGACAGCAGACTCAGCGCACCCTCCACCCCCCCAGGTGTCTCTCCGGGAGACCATCAGAGCTGCTCCGGGTGTCCTCCACAGGTGGATTCTCCTGGAGGGAGCATTCTAGATTCTCAGGAACTAACAGGAGATACTCAGGGTGAAAGAGATGGGCATGGGGTGTTCAACTCCCCTGGATAGGAAAAGATTAAGGAGAGACCCACCCTCCACACATGAACACTGTGACCCAAGTTCTGAGTGGCCATGCTACTGTGGCCCTGAGGGATGAGCAGCGAAATGAGCCCCCTGGTGCCCAAATAAATAGCATTTCTGTATACTATTAATATCTGCAGTCAAGCTGAGAGGCAAATTAAGGACTCGATACCATTGACCATAACTTTAAAGAAAATAAAACAACAAGGATGTGAAAGGACTACAAGAAGAAGTAAAAAACACTCAGGAAAGAAATAAAACAGGTGACATAAACAAGTGGAAAAACATTTCTCCTTCAAGGATTGGTAGGATTAACACTGTTCAAATATTGATACTGCTGAAATCGATTTGCAAATTCAATGCAATCCCCATCAAAATGGATAGTCGTGTTACTGAGATCCAGAATAAATAATCCTAAGCTTCATTTGGAACCAAAACAGAGCCTAAATAGCAAAACAATCTTCAGCAAAAAGAACAAATCTGGAGGCATCACATTACCTGACTTCAAATTATGCTTCACGGCCATAATAAGCAAAACATCCTGGTCCTGGTATAAAAGTAGAGACGTAGGTCCATGGAACAGAACAGAGAACCCAGAAATAAAACCATCTGCCTACGACCTACTGGTCTTCAACAAAAAAGATCACAACCCCCAGGGAAAGGAAGCCATGTCAATAAATGGTGCCAGGAAAATGAAATAGCCACAGGCAGAAAAATGAAACAGAACCTCTACCTCTTACCATGTTAAAAAACCAATACAAAATGGATAGAAGACTTAAATGCAAGGCATGAAACCTTAAAAATGCAGTAAAGACTCTTAACAGACATTGGCCTGGGCAGAGTAGTTTTGAGTAAGACCCCAAAGAGAAATACAGCAACAGCAAAAATAAATAAATAGGACTTAACTAAATTAAACAGCTTCTGCAAAGCCAAGGAAATCATCAAAAACATGAATAGACAACCTACAGAATGGGAGAAAATATTCACAAATGATACATCAGACGAAGGGCTGATGCCCAGAATATACACCGAACTCAAACAAATTTGCAAGGAAAAAAAGGAAAAAAATCAAACTTCTCCATCAAAATTGTCAAACAATCTGAGTACAAGTTTGCATGCTTTTTTTTTTTTTTTTTTTTTTAAAAAAGATAGATGAGCAGCAAGCAAATATTTGTGATGCCCAATATCACTCATCCTCAGGGAAATGTGGATTAAAACTACAGTGAGATACCACCTTCCACCTTCAAAATGCCCATTATTAAGAGGTCAAAAAACAAGAGATTCAAGGCAACAACACAAAGAAAACACTTGTACCCGCGTAATTAATATTTTGAGATTGATAAAATGAATTAGGATGTGAAAAAAAGTGACTGAGGACAGTTATTTGAGAACTTTGAGACATGGAGTTTCCAAGAAGGACTTGGTATTAATAGAGCTCTGGAGAACTGAGTCTGTAAGACTGGGAAATAGAATATGGAGAACACTTAAAGATCTAAAAATAGACCTACCAAACGATGTTTCTGGTAAGGGTGCTGTAAATGCTTCGAAGCTCGCAGACCCACAAGGCACTAAACTAGCTTTGAGGTCTATAGTTTCCCCAACGTTCTGAAGGTGTAAAGCTGTGCTTGGTTTGTGCAGAAGTATGAAAACATTCCTTTTCATCACTTTATTAGCACTTTGACACCTGGGAACAATGTAGTAGTCCTTGAGCTGCCCTGTTTCTTAGAGTTTCTGGTAGAAATGTCCCTCTTAGCTTTATCCAGCAACTTACTCTCACTGTAAGACTCAGAGGAGAAAGGATACATCTGAGACAAGCACCCCTGATTTCTATTCTTTCTTCCTGCTGCATTCCTAGATGTCTTTAAGTGAATGCTTTCTATTCATCCACTCAGCCTAAGAACTACTCTGTAACTCTATTCTTGATTGATTTCCTACTTCATTACATAGGCCTGTATATATATGATTTTCCCTTAGGTTTAAGATGTAACTTACATAAAGTTGCCTTGGACACCATGCTCTTCCCAGTCCCTGGTAACAAAGTATTCTCAATTAATGGGTCCAAAGTTAGTAATTTGTGTGGAGACATTTAAGGGTAGACACAGATAATTAAAATAAAAATCATTAAAACCACAAAAATTTGCAATTATTTCCTTTTAAATGAAATTCTGAGTTCAGATATATGATATTCATGTTATCCTAATGTCTCTTTATAAGCGTATTCTAGTAGATTAATTTCTGAAGAGCAAGCATTTTAAGAAAACATTTGATAATTTGCAGATAAGTGCTTTGAAGACATTTCATATTGAAGAATCTGTGAAATACAGAAATTCATCATATGTAGTATATAATGCCATTAGAAAGATAAAGCAACAGCTTTTTATGAATTAAAATCTTTTGAGTGTGGGAATTATCAAGAGATGAAGGAGAAATGTGAAAGATTTTTTTCCAATTTTCATTTGCTTGTCCAATGTAAACTGAAATGGTATGAATATCACAAAGCTAACTAAATAAACCCACAATAACCACGCAAAACAAGAACGAATGTTAAAAATAAACTAGAACTGAATGCAGGGATGGTGCACCCACCTTGGCTAGCGCCAGCCACCCAGGAGCACCTGCCAAGACTTCTGCATCTCCCAGTGGGAGGTGTTGGTGCTGCGGACCAGGAGAGGCAGGGCTGGAGAGCCAGGCGTGGCAGAGAAAGTGAGCGCAGTGCAAGCCTGGGTTCCTAGTTAGTTAAGGGAGACCACAGCCTGCACTGCTGCTGGAGCCAATCCTAGAACACCCTTGAACTTAGAAAGCCCTCCTCTGGCTGCACTACTCCCCTGTGACCATTTCATAGGCCCAAGGGTATTCAGGGTCCCATTATTTCCTTGGCATGGTCAATTTTGTGTAAGTTTCTTAGGCCTGGACAATTTCATGAATTGACTGTATCCATTCATTGATGCTTCACTTGCTGTGCTCCTAGAGGAAGGGACTGTATCCATTTGTTTGTTACCAAGTCCTGGCCAGATGTAACTACAGAGGACCCACATGACTATATATGTACCTAGACAACCCAGGCAGAGATTTTTTTTTCCCACTTGAGTTTATCTTTCTGCCAGAGGCTCTGGTGCTTTTTTTCTGTATTCTTTTCTGTAAAATAAATCCTGTCTTACCACCCATCTGTAGCCCATGGATTCATTCTTCGAATCCCTGAGAACAAGGACCTATTGCAGAAGAAATTCCAAGAATGTCAAGAAATTCCTGACAATTTAAAAAAAAAATCTTGGTTGTCAATGAAGGAAAAATAAAGCTATAAAGCTAGGGAAATCATAGCTCAGGATGTTTATGCAAGCAAACTAGTAATGACAATTATTAGACTGTTAAAGTAGTAGATACATAAAGGAGAACATATCTGGGATTAGGAAGAGAAGATGGGACCGACCTGGGAGTCCTGTTGCAGGGGTTCCTCCCTCTCACCTCCTTGCTGAGCCTGGGTATTAGCATTTTCAGCAAACAAAATCATTGCGTGTAGAGACTGGGGCTTAACTGGAAGGCAATGCTTAGTGCAGGAACATATCACAAGTAATGGAAAGCCTCCACAAACACACGACAAAATATCTGTACAAGTTCCTCATGTGACCCCTTTACATCTTACTGCTATTTTGCAGACAGGGCATCTTAAGGCAACCCATAAGGGAAATAAGATTCAAATTCCAATGATACAGAATAGAGATTCACTAAACTTTTGAGATAAACAAGCCGCACCAAGAGAAGCAACTAAGTTAGCTAACATGGAAATAAAAAATGCTAGGCTGAGCAGAACACTTTGTGAAAGACTAAAAACACTATTTGTCTTGTTTATCTTTCATGGATTTATCCACGAAACCATGAATCCATGAAAAATAAATATTTAATAATGTTTCAAAAGAAGCATTTTCATAATCATAAAAAACTCAATAAAAGGACTGAATTGCTTTATTGCTAAAGTCTTATTGACCTGGAAAATTGGGCCAGATGTTTCTCTCTGAAATAACTGCAAAATTATGTCTAGGAAATACAATGGAGAAAGTTTTAAAAGACAGAGGATATAATTACAAGTTTTAATATTTATTTAACAAAAGCAGAGGGGCAAGTAAGTGTGAATGAATGAGAAGGTAAATAAAATAAATAGAAATGTAATATTGAAGAAATACAAACTTTCAGACGAAAAGGCTTACTAAACACCAGGCAGGATGAAAACTGTTTTGACCATAGTGAATTTTAACACCAAGATGAAATTAAAATGATTAAAGCTTTCAAAGATGTCAAAAAATCCCAAAGGGACCTATAAACTAAAAGCAGAGAAGTATCTATCTTTAATATTTGTAATACTCGTAGGTACTAGATAATAAAACAATTGTGAGAAAGATGTTAAGCAAAAAGCAATTTTTTTTTATTAAATCATAGCTGTGTACATTAATGCAATCATTGGGTACAATGTACTGGTTTTCTATACAATTTGAAATATTTTCATTAAACTGGTTAACATAGCCTTTGTGGCATTTTCTTAGTTATTATACAGAGTTAAAATAATTTATGGATATAAAAATATTTTCAGATGTGAACAGAATCAGAAAGTTTATGATGATCTTATATTCTCTTAAAGATATCTTAAGAAAATCTTTAAGTGAAATGAAAATGGATTAAAGAACAAAATGAAGATAGGGAATCCAGGGAATGTATCAAGGAAGGAACATGAAACAAATTAATTCTAAATGGATGTTAATAATTCTTATTAAAATAATAGCAATGGAGAAGATTGTATAATTATGTCTTTCTCTGATTTATTAACATGATAAAAACATTGATGAATAGCTTTCATTATTCTTTTTTATTTTGAGTTCTAGTAATGAGTAAACTTAAGCATTAGATCTTCCACTGCTGTAAAGGAAGTAGGATGAAAAAACACAATCTGTTCCCAACACAGATATACTTTACACAATAGTAAAAAAAGAAAAAATATATATTATTGAGTAAGAATTAAACCATAATCTGATGTGCATAACAAATAATCTTGTTAAAAAGATTGTAAGCAGATAAAACCCATTACACATGTTTCTTCTTCTATGAACAAAAACTAGTTTCAAATAAAAGGACTTGAAAGCAGACAAAAGCAATTAAGTTAGCTAACATCTAAATAAAAAATACTAGACTAAGGAGAACACGTGCTATGAGTAGTTCATCCAATTTCACCTGGCAATTTGGGTGACCGTCAGTGTTAACTAAAGGGTTTTATTCAAAGGAAAAAGAAACTTCCCATATCACTATGAGAGGAAGTAGTGTCACATCAAGGTACCTGAGTTGAACTTAAGCTCCTACTCTTCCCACAGAAACTGGGAGATGGGGACACTATCTTTCTTAACAATGACATTTCAAAGAGATGTCTTTCAGATCCCTAAGCCAAGGCAGGTTATAAAGCTAGCAAGAGGTTTACTTAGACTTTTAAAGATTTACATACAGGAAACATTCTTCTTAGTGAAGAATCTCAACAATGGAAATGAAAGTATCCAATGGACTCGATACTAACATGAAAATAAAATATAAACAACTTCATGCCCACACAAAAGAAAAAATACAAGTATACTCTGGCAAGGAGAAGGGAGAGGCGAGGAGGAAGGGGGTTTGGCGAGATCTCAACTAAGGTGCACGGTGAGGTTGTTTAGCACCCCTCTTTGGTGAAGGGCTCAATTACAACTTGAACTTTACCTTGGAAATAAAAGCAATGTAACCTAAACATTTGTACCTCATATTAATCTGAAATTAAAAAAAAAAAAAAAAAAAACAAGATTCACAAAAATCTCCGAAGGATGGAGAATGAACTGATAAGTCTTCTAACGTGAAAGTTTCCAGTAAAATGAAGGAAGGGGAAACTTCTTCCCTTATTTTCAGTACAGGGAAGTAAATCTCTTATTTTTATTTGTATTTGTTCTCACAGGGTATATTTTAGCTAGACATCATAGAATTTAATATACCTTTGTTTGCATATCTTTGTTTGCATATCTTTGCTTTCTTATTTTATTTTTACAATTTTTAAAATATATAATAGCTGTATATATTTCTCAGGTATATGTGCTATTTTGATATAAGCATACAATTGTAATGATCAAACCTAAACAATTTGGATACTCATCACCTGAAACACTTATTATTTCTTTGTACTGGGAACATCCAAATCTACTCTTCTAACTATTTTAACATATGCATTAAATTACAGTTTTGTTAAGACAGTACAGTCACCCTACTATGCTAATAGATCTTATTCCTTCTACATAGCTCTATTTTGTTCCCTTTGATGAAATTATTTTTTTAATTGTTGGATTCATTGGGGCTACACAGAACCAGGTTACATTGATTGCCTTTGTTAGATAAAGACCCTCTTGTAATTGTGACCCACCCCCAAAAGGTTTACCACACCCCTTTCCCACCACACCCCCCTCCTTCCCATTCAACTCTCCCCATCCCCCACTCCCCACCGTGTACTAGGACCTTAATTGTCCTCATATCAGAATTTAGTACATAGGATTCTTGTTTCTGCATTCTTGTGATGCTTCACTAAGAATAACGTGTTCCACTTCCATGCAGGTTAATACAAAAGATGTGAAGTCTCCACCTTTTTAATGGCTGAATCGTATTACATAGTATACATATACAACAGCTTATTAATCCAATCCATTCCTGGGTTGGTGGGCATATAGGCTGTTTCCACATTTTGGCAATTATAAATTTAGTTTCAATAAACAGTCTAGTGTAAATGTCCCTGTGGTAAAGGAGTTTTTTTTTTTTTTTTCTTCTTCTGGGTAGATGCCCAGTAATGGGATTGCAGGATCAAATGGGAGCTCTAGCTTGATTTCTTTAAGGGTTCTCCATACTGCCTTCCAAAAAGGTTGTATTAGTTTGCAGTCCCACCAGCAGTGTAAAAGTGTTCCCTTCTCTCCATATTCATGCCAGCATCTGCAGTTTTGAGACTGTTATGAAGGCCATTCTCACTGGCATTAGATGATATCTCAGGGTGGTTTTGATTTATATTTCTCTGATAATGAAGGACGATGAGCATTTTTTCATGTTTGTTAGTCATCTGTCTTCTTTAGAGAAGGTTCTATTCATCTCTCTTGCCCAGTAATCTAAGGGATTGTTGGCTCTTTTTATGTTTATTACTTTGAGTTCTCTGTAGATCCTGGTTATCAAGCTTTAGTCTGAATCAAAATCTGCAAGTATCCTTTCCCAATGTGTAGGCTGTCTGTTTGCTTTGGTTGTTGTCTCCTTAGCTATACAGAAGTTTTTCAGTTTCATTAAGTTCCATTTGTTTATTTTTGTTGTTGTGATTGCTACAGAAGTCTTCCTCATAAAGTCCTTCCTGAGGTCTGTCGCTTCCAGTGTTTTCCTCACACTTTATTTGAGGATTTTAATTGTTTCATGTCTTAGATTAATATCTTTTATCCATCTTGAATCAATTTTTGTAAGTGGAGAAAGGTGCAGGTCCATTTCAGTCTTTTACTTGTGGATGTCCAATTCTCCCACCACCATTTATTGAATAGGGATTCTTTCCCCCATTGTCTGTGCTTGTTTGGTTTATCAAAGATGAGGTGGCTGTAAGATGTTAGTTTCATTTTCTCATTTTCTATTCGGTTCCAAATGTCTATCTCTCTATTTTTATGACAATACCATGCTATTTTGATCACTATGGTTTTGTAGTATAGCTTAAAGTCTGGTAGGCTGATGCCCCTGGCTTTGTTTTTATTACTAAGAATTGCCTTGGCTACATGGGTTTGTTTCTAATTCCCTATAAAGTGAAGAATTATTTTTTCCAAGTCTTAAAAGTATGATGTTGGGATTTTAATAGGAATAGCAATGAATCTGTAGATTGTTTTGGGAAGTATAGATGTTTTAACAATGTTGATTCTTCCCAGACATGAGCATGGTATGTTCTTACATTTGTTAATATCTTCTGCTATTTTTTTAATTAGGGGTTCATAGTTTGTTTATAAAAGGTCCTTTACCACTTTTGTGAGATGTATTCCTAGGTATTTCATTTTCTTTGGAGCTACTAAGAAGGGTATTGTGTCCTTGATTTCCTTCTCATCTTGGCTGTTATTGGTATATACAAAGGCTATTGATTTTTGGTCATTGATTTTATATCTTGACATTGTATTTTTTTTATCATTTCCAGGAGTCTTATGGTTGAGTCTTTGGTATAAAATCATATCATTGACAAAGAGGGAGAGTTTTACTTTCTCTGCCCCCATTTGGATGCCTTCAATTTCCTTCTCTTGCCTGATTGAATTGGCTACAACTTCCAGCACTATGTTGAACAGTAGTGATGACAGAGGACAACTTTGTCTTGTTCCAGTCCTGAGTGAAAAAGCCCTCAGTTTTACTCTGTTCAGTATAATATTAGCTGTGGGTTTGTCATCGATGGCTTTGATCAGTTTAAGGAATGTGATGCTAATGCCTATATTCTTTAACATTCTAATTAGGAAAGGATGTTGAATTTTATCGAATACTTTTTCTGCATCTATTGAGAGGATCATATGGTCTTTGGTTTTGCTCCTGTTGATATGGGGAATTATGTTTATGGATTTGTGTACATAGCTCTATTTTAAACTATTAACCAATATCTACTTATCTATTCCTCTTATTTATCATTCCCTTTCCTTCTCAACACTTAGGAAACCACCATTCTATTCACTATTTCCATGAGGTCAACTTTTTTAGCCCCTACATATGAAAAAGAACTTGCAATATTTATTTTTCTGTGTCTGGATTATTTTATTTCCACTCTTAATTCATTTCCACTCTTGTCATTGCAAACCACAGGATTTTATTGTTTTTATGGCAGAATAGTATTTCATCATATACATATACAACATTTTATTCATCCATTTATTCAATAATGGACACTTCCCATAGAAACTATCAAACTGAGTGGGGAAAAAGCTGAAAGCCTTTAGGATTTAGAGCAAGACAAGATGGTTGCTTTCACCACTTTTATCCACCACTTTTATCAACAAGATTACCTAGTAGAGCAATTAGACAAGAGAAAGGCATGAAATACATCTAAATTGGAAAGGGAGAAGTCAAACAGTTCTTGATTGTAGATAATATTACCTTATATATATATAAAAAAAGACAACAACAAAACCCAAAGACTCCACCAAAAATCTATTTCAACTGAAGAGTCAGTACATTTTCAGAATACAAATTGACACAGCAGTTATATATGCCACTAGCAAACAGTCTGAAAAAGAAATCAAGAATACAATCTCATTTATAATAACCACAAAAAAACACACAAAATACCTAGAAATAAACTTACCTAAAGATGTGAACAATATCTACAATGAAAACTAAATAATAATGAAAGAAATTAAGAAGACATAAAATATTCTTTGTTCTATTTGATATCCCATGTTCATGGATTAAAAAAAAAAAAAAAAACAATACTATTAAAGTCTCTATACTACCCAAAGCAATTTATAGAATCAGTGCAAACCTTATTAAAATACTTATGTTATTATTAGCAGAAATAGAGAAAATAATTCTGAAATACCTAGACAAGAACTACAAAAGACCTCCAATAGCTAAAACAATCCTGAGGAAAAAGAACAAAACTGGAAACTTTCTGCTACCTGACCTCAAGTTATACAACAAAACTATAGTAATCCAAACAACGTGGTACTGGCACAAAAACAGACACATACACCAATGGAAAGCATAGAGAATCCAGAAACAAATCTACACATTTACAGTCAATTTATTTTTGAGAAAAGTGCCAAGAATATACATAGGGGAAAGGGCAGACTTCAATAAATAGTACTGGGAAAACTTTTATAGTAAAAGTATAAGTGATTCACATGTGATCATTACAGCATTAGTATACTCTGAGTTTGTCTGTGTATTTGTTTTAATTAGTGGGTTTTATGCTTTCATATATTATTGTGTTACTAATGAATATTCTTTTTTTCTCAGCTTGAAGAATTCCTTTTAGCATTTCTTGCAAGAAAGTTCTGGTTGTGAGAAATAGTGATAAATTCCCTCCACTTTTTGTTTTCTATAGAAAAGACTTTTACTATTTTTCATTTCTGGGCACAGATGTGCTGCTGCAATATTCTTTATTGGAAGGGTTTTATTTTGTCAGCACTCTCAATATATTATTTCACCCTTTTGTTGCTTCTACTGAGAAAGATCTTATCAGAACTTTTTCTTTATTTGTTATCAGCTTTTGTTTTCTCTCTTAATGCTTTTAGGATTCTTTCTTTGTATTTGATTTTTGTCAGTTTAATTATATCTTGGTGTAATCTTATTTGGATGTATTTTTGGCATTTCTGTACCAAGATTTTTATATATTTTTCAAGTCTGGAACTTTTCTCACTATTATTTGTTTAAATAAGCTTTCTGCCACTTAATTTTTTTTCTTTGCCATTTTTTGTTTTTTTTTTTTTTTTTTGAATTTATTAATTTTTTTATTGTGGAGAAGGGGCAGGGAAAGAAGGCGGGGGAAGAGGTGAGTGACAGGGTCGGGCCAGTGGCATGGTACCATATTGGCTGTATCTAGGTAGAGGCAGTTTCAGGCCG
>CAUYPK010085379.1:0-30568 GCA_963574355.1 Loris lydekkerianus | reverse complement strand
CTTTGTCATTTCTGATTGATAAGATTAGAAATTTTACTCTTTTTTTTCTGGTTAGGTTAGCCAAAGGTTTTTCTATTTCATTGACCTTTTCAAAAAACCAACTTTTTGATTTATTGATCTGTTATATAATTCTTTTGTTTTCAATTTCATTTAATCCTGCTCTAATTTTGGTTATTTCTTTTCTTCTACTGGATTTGGGGTTGGAATGCTCTTCCTTTTCCAGTTGCTTGAGCTATCCCATTAAGTTGTTAACTTCCTCTCATTCTATTCTCTTGAGGAAGGCTTGCAGTGCTATAAATTTCCCTCTTAGGACTGCCTTTGCTGTATCCCAGAGGTTCTGATAATTTGTGTCTTCATTGTCATTTTTTTCCAAAAATTTGGCAATTTCCTTCTTAATTTCATCTCTGATCCAGCTATCATTCAACATAAGGTTTTTTAACTTCCATGTTTTTGTATGAGTATGCAGATTCCTGTTGTTACAGAGTTCAACTTTTATTCCATGGTGGTTTGAGAAGATGGAATGAATAATTTCTATTCCTTTAAATTTACTGAGGTTAGACTTGTGACCTAAGATGTGATCGATTTGGGAGTATGTTCCGTGGGCTGATAAGAAGTATGTGTATTTAGTTTTGTTGGGATGAAATGTTCTGTAGATGTCTGCTAAATTCAAATGTTGGATGGTTAGGTTTAAATCTAAAATTTATTTGCTCAGCTTCTTCTTAGAAGATCTATCCAACACTGCCAAAGGAGTGTTGAAATCTCTGACTATTATGGAGCTGAAGGAAAATTTAATAATTTTTCATTTACTTAAATGTAATATTTTTAATGTTATCCCAATTTAGTAATAAACACATTAAAAAGTAAAAACCAAAAAAAGAAAAAGATATCCATGTTCATAAAATTGTAGGAATCATATTATTAAAAAGTCCTTAATACTCAAAACAATATACAGATTCAATACAATTCCTATCAAAATTACACTGGGATTTTTTTCACAGAAATAGAAAAGTAATTCTAAATTTCATAAGGGACCACAAGAGACCAATAAAGGAAAACAAAGTTAGAGGCATTATACTACCTGATTTTAAATTATATTACAAAATTATAATAATTAAAACATTATGGTGCTGGCATAAAAACATATAGTCCAATGGAACATAATAGAGAGCCCAAAAATAAGTCCAAGCATGTATGGTCAATTAATTTTGACAAAGGCACCAAGAAGGTACAATGGGGAAAAAACTTCTCTTCAATAAATGTTGATGGAAAGATTAGATATCTACATGCACAAGAATGAAATTGGACTCTTATACTATCCAATAAAATCAACCCCAAATTGATTGAAGACCTAAGTGTAAGACCTGTAGCTTTAAAACTCCTAGAAGAAAGATGGGGGAACATCTTCTTGACATTAGTTTCAGCAATTATTTTTGGATATGACACCAAAAGTATAGGCAATAAAAGCAAAAAGAAACAAGTGGGACTACATCGAACTAAAAAGTTTCTTCACAGAATAGGAAACGATCACCAAAATGAAAGTCAGCCTACAGATTAGGAGAAAATATTTGTGATTTATATATCTGATAAGGGGCTAGTATTCAAAACACAAAGAAATTCACATGTCCAAGAGCAAGTAAATGAATAGACTGATTAAAAAATTGGCAAATGACCTAAATAGACATTTCTCCAAAGACATACAAATGGTTAACATGTATAAGAAAAGGTGCTCAGCATCAGTAATCATTAGGGATATATAAATCAAAAGCACAGTGAGATACTATCTCATACCTGTCATGATAGCTATTATCAAAATAACAATAGATAACAAGTGTTGGCAAGGATGTGGAGAAAAAGGAACCCTGTGCACTATTGGTGGAAATAAAAATTAGTTCAGCCAGTGTTGAAAAAAGTATGAAGGTTCCTCAAACAATTCAAAATAGAACTACAGATGTATTGGCTCACGCCTGTAATCCTAGCACTGTGGGAGGCTGAGGCCAGTGGATTGCTTAAACCCAGGAGTTGACCAGCCTGACCAAGAGTGAGACTCTGTCTCTACTAAAAATGGAAATAATTAAAAGAAAATCTAGCCAGGCATTGTGTTGGGCACCTGTAGTCCTACTTACTTGGGAGGCTGAGGCTAGGGGATTGCTCAAGCCCAAGAGTTTGAGTTTGGTGAGAGCTATGATGTCACGGCACTCCACCAAGTGTGACCGAGTTAGAGTCTGTCTCAAAATAAATAAAGAAATAAAACTATCATATAACCCAGAAATCTCTTCTCTAAGTATATAACAAAAAGAAATGAAATGAGCACCTCTTAGAATTACGTGTATTTTCATATTCATTTAAGTATTATTCATAATCGCCAAGGTATGAAAATAACCTAAATATCTGTTAGTGGATCTCTGGATAAAGGAATTGGAGTATGTATATATGAATATTATTCAGCTTTGATAAAATGTGATATTGACATTTGGGACAACATGAATGAAGCTGGAGCACATTATGCTAAGTGAAATAAGCCAGACACAAAAAGACAAACACTACATAATCTCTCTTACCAGTAGAATCTAAAAATAAGAAAAAAAAGACTAATACAGAGAAACAGAAAATAGACTTGCAGTTACTGGAAGTGGCAGAAGAAGGGGAGGAAGAAATATAGGTCAAAGAGTACAGAGTTTCAGTTATGTAGGATGAATAGTCCCCAGACCTAAAGTATACTATGGAGAGTATAGTTAATAATATTGTATTGTAAACTATAATTTTTTTGAGACAGAGTCTCACTAGTTTGCCCTCAGCAGAGTGCTGTGGCATCACAGCTTACAGAAATCTGAAACTCATGGGCTTAAGTGATTTTCTTGCCTCAGCCTCCTGAGTAGCTGAGATGATAGGCACCTGCCAAAACACCTGGCTATTTTTTGGTTGCAGTTGTCATTGTTGTTTAGCAGACCAAGGCTGGGCTCAAACCCACCAGCCTTGGTGTATGCGGCTGGTGCCCTACTCACTGAGCTACAGGTGCTGAGCATGTAAACTGTAATTTTTATTTTTTTATTTTATTTTAATTTTTTAACAGTTTAAGATTTTTAATAGAGTATACTTTAGGTGCTCTTACCACAGAAAAGGTAACCATGTATAATTATGGATATGTTAAAATGCTTACCTATAGTACTCATTTCACTATGTGTGTATAAAGTCTGTCAAAACATCATGTTGTATATTTTCAATTATACTATAAAAAAAGAACAGGAAACAGAAAACAAAACAAACAAGCAAAACCACTAATTATAATCAGCATAAGCTCTATACTCTCACTTTTTGTGCTTAGTTCAAATTTCTGAGAGAGAAATTATGATTAGCTACTTTATGGGTGAACATTTAATATAGACAAGACGTTTGGACAGAGAAGACAGGTCATAAGGTGTCATTGACTACTTCTTTTGCCCCCTATCCACATTAAATACTCCTTTATATGTTGTCTTTATCTTTGTCTTATTTCAGACCCATAGCCTTGCTCACCACTGGGCTGCCTCTTCAAGGATTGCTTTTTTCCATTTAATTTTGTGATGCCCGGTACTGGCTAAGACTTTCTACTACCACTTCTATGTTCCCCTTTACCTTGAAACTTCCTTGATTCTGTTTCATGTCATTAGGTTCATGTTTTCTTTAATAACTAAATAATCTGATGAATGAATCCATAGTTCTGAAAATCACAAGGAATATAATTCTTATCTAGTTCCCACCACACACATTCTGAAGAGCCAAGACTTATACTGGAATGTTTAGAAGGTATGATTGTATATCTGGAAAACACTAGGGGTTGTACTGCAAAACTCTTAGAAGTGATCAAAGAATACAGCGCTATCTCAGGTTATAAAATCAACACTCATAAGTCAATACCCTTTATATATACCAACAACACTCAAGTTTAAAAAACAGTTAAGGACTCTATCCCATTCACAGTAGTGCCAAAGAAGATGAAGTATCTGGGAATTTATCTAAAAAAGGACGTGAAAGATCTCTATAAAGAGAACTATGAAACTCTAAGAATAGAAAGAGCTGAAAATGTTAACAAATGGAAAAACATACCATGCTCATGCCTGGGAAGAATCAGCATTTTTAAAATGTCCATACTACCCAAAGCAATATATAATTTCAATGCAATCCTTATTAAAGCTCCATTATCATACTTTAAAGAACTTGAAAAACCAATACTTTGTTTTATATGGAATCAGAAAAAACCTCGAATAGCTAAGACACTACTCAAAAATAAAAATAAAGCAGGAGGAATCACACTATCAGACCTCAACATATGAATTTTAGAGGATACACATATTCAGACCATAGCAATGGACATATGGAAATGTATTACGTATGACACTATTCATCTTTATTTTCATTTTTGTATTTTATTTATATTTTATATTCATCTTTGCCTATTCATCTTTATTATAAGAACCAAAAAAAGAAAATAGTTACTTTTAGTAATGTAAAACAAGTTGGTGCCACCCGTCTGCACTTTTCCTGCTCACACAGACATGACATTTTTCTTTTCTTAAAAGAGTGAATGAGTAGTTACTAACTCAGTGTTTGCAGTGCAACTGGATTTTACAGGAACCCTCTTTTACAAAGAAGGAAGAGATTTATGCTGGATTCAGGTGGACTGAGTGAAGGTGAAGGGACATTTTCTACAGAGTGTGCAGCAACATCAGAAGTCATTTCACAGTAGCCGTGATATCCAGCCTGCAACAGCAATAGTCTGTGAATATTCACACACTATTCTCATGCTATATATGGAGCTAAATTAATGAAATTATATTGTATTGAGAAAAATGTTTATTTCAGCTGGAAACACACTTGATAAAATTTTATTTTTCTAGCATCCAATCTTTCTTTTGCTGCTTTTCTTAGTAAGAAAAGCTCACCTAAACCAAATTCTGAGAAACCTTGTTCTCTTCATTAGATGGTCTTCTTGAAAAATGCCTTTCTGGGGAAAATCATTTTCTATAGGCAGAAAAGAATGCCTCTGTTATCTATATTTTTATCTGATACCATCATTTAAGACATAATATCTCGTTTGGAAATCAAATTATTTCTGTTAAACTACTATGATTTTTTTTTTTTTTTTTTTTTTTTTTATAGCTATAACCTCTATTTAGTTCAGCCAGCAATAACAACTTGCTAAGGTGAACACTCACTTAACCTGTTCTGTTAATTTAATGAAATAGGTGGAAGCTGATTTTGATAGGTCCTATTTTATTTTGTACTATTTAACTAACACATATCAGGATATATTTTTGTGTGTGTTTTTCTGCCCCGCCTCCATCAGAAGACCAGATTATCAGAAGAAAAGTAGGTACTTAAGATTAAGGGTATAATTTAACTTATAATTGTTAAGTATTCCATACATTGTAACTATATCATTAGGTAGAATGCTATAATGTTTAAAAAGCTAGTCATTTGAGAATAATTAGCAGCCATGCTGTAGGTTATAAGATGTTTAATAGACTTAAGCTTCAAAGACCATCTTATTTCTTGGAATAAATACGTTGTTTGCAATTGACAGACATCTGATTCTTGGTTGCTTGTTTAGTGTTTATTTTAAAAGGTACTCGCTGGTTTTGACTAAGCTTTACACTCTGCTAAAGGACTATTGAAACATAGACCTGTGGAAAATATTAAAACATAATTTGTAGTTTATTCTTTAATCTTGAAAATAAGGCAGAACAAACAACAACATCATACACTACAGTCCATTTTCCAAATGAAAATTATTCATATATTTTAAAAGATCAATGTGACATTTATAGGTGAGTAAAGGAATGCACAGATGATTTAAGAAAAGAAAGCTTCCTGGTTTCTGGATTATATATGTTGAGCATAATTCATGAACATGAGATAATCAACAGAAAGTTATAATAATAATTGATCTACCTAGCAAAAATTTGGTAACAAATGAAAGTAAAGTAAAAATAGTATCAGTTATGTTCTCCGTATTCAGCAAAATGTACCTGTATAACATGGTGATAATATTCTGTATACAACACAAGGACAGTTGTTTATCTATTTTAACTAGTTTCTAGTCTCAGACTCCAGTTGAACACTTGTGGTATGAACCCACTATTTATTATTAGACTCAGGAAGAGACTGCCTTCACAGAATATTAAGATAACACATTTGGACAACTAACTAGATTGGCAAATAAGTTATTTAAGTTATCTCAAACATAGGATTTTTTTTTTAATGAAAACTTAAGCTGAATTATTTAAATAACCCCTCAATATCAGCTTCACTGTTTATTAGCAAATAACCTAAATAATAAGCAAGTAGATTAATTAAATTGACATTCTAGAGACACAACTAATTGCAAAGGGGAATCTGATGCCATGTGAAATGCAAGGAGAATTTCTTGCACGTTTCTCAGTAAAAGGTGAGTAAAAGCTTACTAAATAAATCAATTCAATTACTCACATATCAAATATATGAATCTGGGATACTAAAATGTGTAAAAGCACTCCAACCCTCCAATGCTAATCAATCTCTTGTATCAAAAACACATTATTAATTATAGATAAGAAGGGATAGTGTTACCAATACCAATTTTTTTCCTTTCTTTTCTTCTTCTTCTTCTTTTTTTTTTTTTTTTTTTTGGCCGGGGCTGGGTTTGAACCCACCACCTCCTGCAAATGGGGCCGGCGCCCTACTCCTTTGAGCCACAGGTGCCGCCCCAGTACCAATTTATTTTTATCATTACTTTCTAAACTTTTTAAAAGTAAATAATAAAGCTGACAATGTGTGTTACTGTGAAGAAATACATATTATTTTTTCCCCAGTGAATCAATTTACTTGAAACCAAGTCAAGATTACCTCAGGGTGACTCCCAACTATCATGAAAAATCAGAAGGAATCAAAATAGAGACACAGATGTTATCCGTTTTCATACATCTGTCTGCAGGGGTTATGTTTTGCATATTATTGTTTTCTTCAGCTGTGGTTTATTGTTCTATCTTGCCCTTCCCTGAAATAATTGAACAAAGAGGAATCAGTAGGTTTTATTGTGTTTTGTTGAGAGAAGTTGGTTAACAGTATGTAAAAGACAAATAGTTATTTTGTTTTGCATTTAGTGGCATCTTGCATGTAGCTGTGAACAATTGTATCTGTACCAAATCGTTTGTTGAGTTATAATTCAAGGAAGAGTTTATTAGCCAGTACATATTTAGTAACATAAATCTTGAAATTAGCAGTAAAGTTGCATGGAGGCTTTTGGAAGCATTTAACTGAAAATGATAACACTATATTTGACAAACTTCAGTTTGGAAACCAGAGCAAAACACTTTCATAAATGTGTCTTTTCAGACGACAAAAGTAGGTAGGAAGTGCAGGTTCAGATTCATGGAAATGCCTAAATACAAAAGATTACAGGAGAAATTTAGGTAATGTACATATTCTAACTTTCAGCTATTTAATAAAAAATAACACGTAATAGCACTTTTATTAAATAACAAAGTTAACGCTAAAGAATATAAAGGAGAAATGACCCTGGATGTGGATTTCACCAGGGCTTAATCATCAGAATCAAAAAAAGGGTGGATTAGTTATTATAATAACAACAATAATAATAAAAATATGTCTTTGGGAAGTAGAATACTTGTAAGCCTAACAATTCCTTTATTTATTTGAAATGTACAATATATTACACTTATTTTTGAAAGGCAGGCACAAGACTGCAACAAAATATCATATGTACAAAAGGATGTCTCCAAAGGAAATACTTGCTTAAACAGTTGAGAAAACGTTAGCTATAGAGAGTTAGATATTTATTATTAGTAGACTTTATTACTTTGCATATTCTATTTGTGTTTGAATAAATTTTAAATCCTCTGATCTTCTTACCTCTAGGAGACCTGTACACTCTCAGCATGCAGCAGTGATTTTCATGCATTCGTTAAAAAATCACTTGAACTTCACCTAGCTGTTCTCCAACTCAGTTGCCTGCAGTTCCCCCAGAACAATCACCTTTTCCTCCTTTCCATCGTCCAGATATTGCAGTACTTACAAAGAAGAAGGGGATTCTGGGAAATGTAGTTCCCAGGTTCATCTCAGGAAAGAGAAAGGGATAGACTTAGAAGGTGGAGGAGGAGGTGATGCTGGGGGACACATAAGACAGTCCAGCTCTCTGACTACCTACATGAATCTATCTCTAATTTCTGTGCAAATATGTAAGCATTTAGTTACATACATGATAGCATCAATTAAGAACTTATTCATACACATCTAAAATTTTTATCCAGGCCTGGGAAAGTGACTCATGCTTGTAACCCTAGCACTCTGGGAGGAAGTGGTGGGCAGATTGGTTGATGTCAGGAGTTCAAGACCAGCCTGAACAAGAGCGAGATGCTGTCTCTACTAAAATAGAGTAACTAGCTGGGCATTATGGGCAACACTTATTGGCCATAGTAGTTCCAGCTACTTAAGGAGGCTGAGGCAAGAGGATTGCTCAGGCCCAACTTTGAGGTTGCTGTGAGCTGTTATGATGTCACAACACTCTACCCAGGGAGACAGAGTGAGACTCTGTCTCAAAATAAACAAACAAAATAAAATAAAATTTGTATCCATAATCGCAAATCCAAAAAATTTCAGAAAAATCAAGGTATTTTTTATAACCCATTTGTTGGCAAATCTGACCAAATCTGAACTCTTTGAAAAACATGGCCTTCTCAGATATGAAACAATACATATTCTTTATATATGACTTTTGGATTGAATATCCTCATTTTTACTGGAGAAATTTCTGAGCATTTTACTGCAGAGTCCTTGACTATATTACCTATCTCAAATTAAAAAACCTCCAAATTCTGAAACATATAGGTCTGAGTTCCAGATTGAGCTTGTGCACAATTATTTTATAGACTCCTTCATCTGTTAGCTTTTATTCTACTAAAACGATACTTTGTCAAAATAATTTCTCAAACTATTGCTTTATATCAAGCTTAAATCAAAATAACTTGTCTTCTCTGAAATAAAACTAAAGTATATCTAAATTGCATTTATATTTTCTTAGGGAACTACCATTCTGAGATTACTTGAAAAGTAATACTGAATGTTAACTTAACCAAACTTTGCCTGACAAAACAATTAAATATTTTATGTAACCAGTTTGTATGGAGTTAGTCTAATGATTCTGTCCTTAGTCGATGTCATTATTATTTAGCATAAGAACAAATCCATGAACATAACCCTAAACAGTAAGCCTTTCCTAAGATTGAGTGCATTTCATGAATAACCCATTTTCATGACAAAGTTTAATTGTTAAAGACCAATGTGTTAATATTTTCCTTTAGTTTTTCAAGCATAGTACATAGGATACACATATAATTTTAATCATCTTATTCAAAATCCCTAATTTTGACCACAGGATTAGCAATTTCATATGGAATGGTTACATATTTCCTCTTTTCTAAACGTTCTTTATTATCGTGCTCTGTCATTATCACACACACACATAATTGTAACTGATGGACGTTTTTATTACTTTACTGGCTGTAGCAATGCTTTGAGATAATGGAAGCATAAATGCGAGTCTGACTCAATTATCTATTTACTTTAAAGGGGACAGGTGCCCATAGAGAAGTGTAAACCTATAGCAGGCATTGCTTAAGCGATACATTTACATTAAAATATTTAAATTCAGGAGTTATATATTACAATAGTACAGCCTATGCTCATCCTATCTCTATCCTTCCATACAGTTACTATACATGATCGGAACCAATAATGGGATAAATGTACAGACTGTAATTATCAGAAAAATGAGACAGAATTACCGATTTTCAGAAATGCTTGAGAATTTAAACATTTATTATTGTCATGTTTGTCATCTTTGTAGACTCAGTGGTTAGATAAAGTCTGTTTGTTTGCAGTTGCTTTGGGATTGCACCCCTTTTGAACAAGTTTTCTACTGTATGTAATACCTGCAGTTGATCAGCAGCCTTAATTACAATGATCTTTCTACCTTTACAAGAATGGTGATAAAGCCATGGGGCTTCAATTTATGTTTTAAAAATAATAAATGTTTTGTAAACTGCACAGACACAATACAAATCCTTTCTTTGTTATTTTAATAAAAATAATTTTAAGAAGTATCTTTCATAAGGGAAGTTAAGCAGATATTAAATTTGTTTTCATTTTAAATGTATAATCTATTGCTGTATTTATAAATATTTATTATTAACTACTAGAAAGTATTTTATATTTATTTCATGCAATATTTACACATTTACAAAACTGAGCTAAGTAGAACAATGTATATGTAATTTTTTTTAAATAATGAATTTCAGTATCTTTTATTTGGGGGAGAAACTAGAAGTCTTTTAGTCCAATATTCCATCCAGTTCCAAAGGTTCCTCTACCTTTTTAAATACCATAAGTGCTAGAAAATTCCTGAGACTCAGGGTATTTGTTATAATTTTTCAGGAGAAGCATTGTGAAATTTTTTCCTGGCATAGAAACAATAGCCAGCACCTGAAAACTCATCAGTTGGTGTTCAACGCTTCTGAGGAAACTGCAATATTTCGTCTGCTTTCCACTTAGAAAGCTTCAAATATTTAAAAACACTCAATGTGGCTCCCCTTAGTCCTTTCTTGATACATTGTAACTAACTCATCCAGAGTGTACAAACTCTGGATTCTGAAAAGAGATCAAATTCTGACAATATCATTGACTCAGAATGTTTGGGCATAAAGGTTTCTTGTAAAATAAATAGAATTAATAACATATCCTAACTTACTGGGCTATACTGGGACTTCTAAAAATGCCATGTATATCAAGAACTAACTTGTTTAACAAATACATGTTAAAATGATTTTAAATCATCCTTACTCAGTTAAGATCTGTAAGTTATCAACTACATATATTTTATTCTTAAATAACCTTTTCTGTGACATGTAAGTTGAGCTAGAGAGATTTGTTATATACTCTGATGATGGAATTTCCATACTGTTGCCAATTATTAGGAATTTAACTTCTGTTCAGCACTCTGAACTCAAACAGAGCACTGAGCTCAGAGACTGAGCATATAATATAAGTAATCTCTTATTAATTTACCAAATTTCTCCACTTAGTAGTGCTGCTTAAAATACTTCTACATAGCAGTGAGTGCTGAATATCATTCATAGCAAATTAAGGAGAGGTTTCATTTCCCTAGAGATTATAACATATAGAGTATTTCTCAAATGGAACTCGGCAATTTCAATGATTTCAACTTGATTTATGACAAATTCAACACAACAGGGCAGTGTGTAAAGATTGTCTTTCACTAAATGATGTCGGTCAATTCTATATCCATAAATAAAAATGAAAACTTGACCCTAAACTTCACACTAGACCTCATACACAAGTCACAGGCCATAATTAAAAAAGATTTATGAACTTCACTACAATAAAACTAAAATTTTAATTCATTGATAACTTGATGGAGCCATTAAGGCAGTGAAAAACAAAGCATGAAAATGGGAGTGGACACCCGAAATGACAACAAATAACAAAAGTAATGTTTAAAGAACTTTAACAAATCAATAAGAAAAAAAAAAAAAAGAAAAGAAAAAAAGTGGCTTGATGTCTTTAATAGAAATCTCACAAACTTGAAGATTTGCATGGCTCACCTATGAGTCTTTTCAATGGACTTTTGAAAAGGTGTCAACTTCATTAATTATCCACTATAACATACTCAATTTACATCTCCAGAATTACAAAGATTGAAATCTGATAATGCTAAGCATGAATAACTTGTTTTCCTTGAAAATCCATGTATTAATGCCCTAACCTTCCATGTCACTGCTTTTGAAGATAGAGCCTTTACAAATGTATTTAAGGTTAACTTAGGTTGTAAGAGTGGGGCCCTAATCCAGTAGGACTGGTGTCCTTATGAGAAGAAGAACACAGGAATGGATATCACGGCAGGAAAGGCCATCTGCGGACAGAGAAAGAAGCCTTCAAACTCAGGAGAAACCAAGCCAGCCAATACATTGATCTTGGACTTACAAATTCCAGAACCTGAGAAAATAAATTCTGTTGTTTAAGCCACCCAGTCTGTGGGATTTTGTTGCGGCAGCCTTAAGTAATTAACACCAAATCTTGTTGAGAATGTTGAACAATGAAAAGTCTCAGGTGTAAGTGAAAATTAGAAATTTTGCTTTGAAAAATGTTTGCCATTATTTACAGAAATTAAAAAGACTCCCAGGTGAGTGAGTTTCAACCAGAGGCAGAGGACACATCCCTTGGAATACTTGGCAATAATGAGAATTTTTGATTGTTCACAGTGTTTGGGGGTGGGAAATGAATATCCTGTGGGCTGGAGATGTAGCTACACATCCTATAATTCACAGGACAGCCCACCAAAGCAATGACGTATAGGGCCTCAAATATCCAAATGGGCCTCTGTGTTAGGGGCAAAACTTATAAAATTGGGTATACACATGCTCCAGGAGACATGTAGGGGAAGGTTAAATGTTTATTATAGTCTAAATTTGGAAATAACTCAGTGTTTTAATGACATTAGAATGAAGTGTAAAGTATTCATACTCCCTTATACAACCAGAAAAATGATGAAGCAACAGCTACGTATAATGCATGGACTTTATCTCACAAACTTAATGTTCATCTAAAGAATAGATGCACAAAACAATGAGTATGGTGAGTGCTCAGTCATTCAGATTCACTGGAAAAAGTATTGAGAAAAGTAGAGATGGGGAGAAGAATTTAAAATTTAGTAGGGAGGGAGAAAAGGGCCTTAATGTGAAAGGACACGCAAACCTTCAGGGATGTTTACAATTCTCAACTTCTTCTCAAGGGATACTGTTATTCAAGTGTTCATAAAGTGTTCTTAAATGATCCATTATAGTCTCCATTTATATCTTATGTGCATTTCCACATGTGCATTATATTTTCCAATTTTGAGAAGTCCTTTTAGGCAGAAGCATGCACGCACACTCATAGAATAATTTCAAGTTTTTAAGTTGAAAAATTGGTATCCACTTTTGTGACAACTATTGAATTTATTCCTTTTTATCAGGTCACAAAATTTTCACAATAAGAAATAACTATCACATAATAAATATTTATTAATAATATTATTCTGCAAAAAACGTTCTCAGTCTTTGTGTTTAATTGTTCATCCATCCCAAATTCAATATAGTTCTAAATTTTGTGCAAATCTCAGAGCTACAGGGTTAGAAATTGGTATAATTCATTTTCTATAAAATAAGTAGCTCATGATCCTATTCTGGAACAAGATTTTATCTCGTGAGGTCATTAGATAATAATTTGATGCCAAGCTTTGTGTTACTGAATCCAAGTTTATTCAAATTTTAGATATGGTAGAGATCAGAAAGGTCTGGAATTGTCAGTTAAAAAGAAAGTAAAAAGCTCCACAGGGGAAGTATAATTTTAAGTGGACTGAGAGAAACTGTAGAGAAAATCCAAAATTAAACTAATTATTATAAATTATCCACAGGCAACTCAATAAAATTTGGGTATCCCTGTCCAAGAGAATCATTTATTAAAAAACTGTTCTTTGGCATTAAAATAGTAACATGCCTTCCCCAAAGTGATACTCTTATACCCAGTTACTAAAGAAAGCACTTTAATGGGAAATCTTTTCTTTTTCTTCCACTAGTTAATCGTCAAATAAAGAATGATGTATTTTTGTAATGGATATCCTACTAACTCAAGTTAATTCCTAAGTATAGAGCAATGTCTTTTCATAATGACTGGTTGTATTTCTTTGAAAAGTGTATCTGGTTTTCTTATTTTAACAGGGTACTCTTAATTTGGTAAGTTATCATGTATCCTATTTCCAAGCTGGGAAACCATTATGTTAAGGGCTTAGAAACATCAGTTTCCACAGCAATGGGAAGATATAAGTGTTTTTGTTCTTACTATTTACATTAGAAGACATTTTCTACCTTGAATTCACTGCTTCCATGTAACTCTCAAAAAAATAGGAATTAATATATTGGACTGGGAATATACATACCTAGGTTCTGATCTGCCAACATCCATATATTTGTTTTTTGACAAGTCATTTTATCTTTCTGGATCCCTGATTCCTTTTCACATCTGTAATGTGACACGTTTAGATGATCATCCACATCTTGTTTAGCCCTCTTAATTAGACTACATTATACTGTACAAGGCAAAAAGAATCTGTGAATTGAGTATCTTTTTACAAATGAAAGTGTTTTGGTGTCTACAAGTTGCAAGTCAGGGTCTATAAGCCACTGTCATGTAGCATGTATCTTGTTATACTGTTAATATTGTAGAAACGTGTTATGACCTTCATGCTCTTCTTTTCCTAAAAATTCAAATTTCCATTGCAGGCCTCATGTGATTCTAGTAAAGATAATCCTAACTCACCAATTCCAATAGAGAGGAAGGAAGTTAGAACAAAAGTAATGAATACACTCCATCACACTAGCTGATGGTTGTTTTGATGCTACTCAGAACAAGCTCATTGTGGACCAGCCCATGACAGAACTGTTAATGGCAGTGTGAAGACAAATATAATTTTTCTGTCCTGCTGGACATGAACACGAAAGCATGTACCCCTGGACTTAATAAAAGCTACCTGGAATTTATGTAGGAATGTAGAGTCACACAGAATAGAAGTAAGCTTGTAGTAATGTTAATGAACCATTTGATTAAGTCTTCACTGAAGCTAAAACATTTGCATTATGCTTTATGCCTGTTCATGTTAACATTTTTGATATTTACAGCTGATAAAAGTCCATCATCCTGACAATACTATATATTTAGCTAACTGAGTTTCAGATTTGGGATCTCTGTGGAAGCATGTGACTCCTCCTTGAATCTTCCTTTTAATAAATAAACATATAGGGTCATATCCACCAAAATCTGTATTCTGAACTCCCTATTGTGTATCCTTACTCTTCCATTCCAGAAACTATGACTTGGAATTCCATTTATATTGAACAAGAAAGAACAATTGTGTCTTGTGATTGCTTAACTTAATGTTTTCTTTGTTGATTTTGTTCTATCTGAGAAGATAGCCAAAAATAGAATAGCATTAGCTATGGCAATTGCATGTGAAGTAAAGATATTATTGTAGGACAATCATTTTCTCTGTGGATTATATATAAGCCTAGATTGAATAATAAATATGCAGCAGAACAGAGGGAGGATCTTTTTGTTTGTGAGTGAAAGAAAGTCCCAGAGTAGAGGATAATGAAAAAATATAAATGGTTCACAGCTCTTAAAATATTTACAATACTTTTGAATGATATATGCATATGCATGATATATATGTATATATGCATATATAGGATTGCTCCAATTTTGTTATGATGTATCTATAAGTTATGTTAATACTTGAGTTTTCATGTTAAAATTAGTCACTACATTTATTCTACTAAATCTATGTTTGTAATAAAAGGTTAGAACATTTTATAACTCATCATGCATTGTCCAGAAGGAATCTGATACATCCTTAATACTTAATACCACTACAAAAATGTCAAAGATATCAAGCTATAATGTCTTGTAATTTATAACATAACAAATACGTTCTGGGGATTATTAGTGAAGGAAAATGAAGGGAGGAGGACATGGGGGTGATGAACTAAGAATGCAAATTAAAAGCTCATAGGAAGAACACAAATTTCTTTCCTTCCTGGCAAATCAGGAAACTATATGCTGTTTTTTATTAACTAAATTAAAAACAGTGTGCAATGTTGGCTTCCGTGGTGTGTCATCTATTATTTTTTTTGCACTGCTTAATTATATTAGCAGGCTGATGACAGCCTCACCAGCCTCTCTGTGAATTTTGTACTCAGGCAGTAGCAACTTTTACACTTGATAGTTAATCATCATCCTTCACATTTATTATGAGGACTAATTGGAAGAATATTGCTTTTTAGAACTTTGCCTTATGGTAATTTTCCTTTAAATACAGTACATTAGTTTGCAACCAAAATGGCAAATGATTTCTGAAATCCCCAAAGCAGGTCTTCCTGCATGGAGACAGTAATAGAAATTGCAAGTATTTAGAGACACGTTTGACACCGGCCACTTCACATGAAGTGAACCTATTATTTCTGGCCATTACTGCCCAGAGCTTAAGGGCTTTACCACACTCTGTTCAGGTATATCATGCTTGATACAGGCAGTCTCCAAGTTACAATTGACTTATATACAGTTTACACTTATGAATGGAGGCTATCACAGTAAGTCTCTGAGTTACAAACATCCAACTGATGTAAGACTCTCACTTACAAATGAAGTTTATTACAGGTAATAGGTAAATGTGCCTTCTCTGACTTACATGCAAATTCATCTTAAGAATGAACCTAGAGAACATACCTCATTCATAACCTAGGGACTGCATGTACTTACATAAGCATTCAGGGCTGTCACTCCTGTAGTCAATAAAGAGCTCATTAAGCTATGAACATTATTAGTTTTTTTGGGTTTTTTTTGACAGAGTCTTACTATGCTACCCTCAGTAGAGTGCTATGGCATCATGGCTCACAGCAACCTCAAACTCTTGGGCTTAAGCGATTCTCTTGCCTCAGCCTCCCAAATACTTGGGACTACAGGCATCTGCCACAATACCTGGATATTGAACATTATTAGTTTTGTTTAGTTTTACTTTGTCTTCATGATTCATTGGCACATATCAACTGCTTCAGGTTTATGCCTTGTCTCCCCAATTAAAGAAGTATAGATAACATTCTTTTTAGAAAAGGAATTAAAAATTAATACATGCCTAATCCAAAAAAATATATATTCTTTAGGAAATATAGCAGACTAGAAGCAGTTTGCAAATACCACTTTCTGAGAAGATTGAAACTGATGAGGGGTTGTTCACCTTCTGACCAATCATCTTAGAGAGAGCATTGGGGATCAATACAGAGAGAACAGAGGACTACCAAAGTGAAGGAGAAGAAAGAGAAGCAACCTGCTCTGTGGAATCAAAGGCACATGGGGAAATCATCTACAAGGTATATCATATTATAGCCCATAAAACAAGTCTCAGAAAAATGAGGGAAATCAAAATCATATCATGTATGTTCTCAGACCACAGTGGAATGTTATTTGAAATCAATTCTGAGAGTATTTCTTAAATGTAAACAAATTCAGGCAAATTAAACTTCCTGCTGCTGGATGATCCTCGGGTCAGTGACAAGTTTAAGATGAAAATCAAAATACCTTTTTGAGTGAACAAAAAAGATGAAACTAACTTCCAAAATACATAGAATACAAAAGAACGAGTGCTGAGAGGGGATACCATAGCCTGAAATGCTTACATCAAAAAGATAGAAAGATCACACATTAACAACATATTGGCACACCTCAAGAAACTAGACAAAAGAAAAATAAACAAAATGAAAAGTTAAGAAGAGAAAAACATATCAAAGCTCTGAAAAAAATCTAAATGAAATGGAAACCAAAAAAAAAAAGTAGAAAAAGAAAAGGTACAAAGTATCAATTAAGGAAAATGTGTTTCTTTGCAAAGATAAACAAAATGGATAGATAACTAGCTAGATAAAATAGAAATAGAAGAGTAAGGAATCAAATAAGCTCAATCAAAAATTAAAAGGAGACTTTAGAACTGATATCATAGAAATAGAAAATATAATCTGTGACTACTATATAACTTCTATGCACCCAACCAAGAAAATCAATAACAAATTGGAAAATTTTTGGAAATGTAAAACCTCCCAATTTTGAATCAGGATGAAATAGAATTCCTGAAAAGAATAATAACAAGTAGAGAGATTGATACCATGTACAGTAATAAAAATTTTTTTCCCAACAACAAAAAACAAAGCAGACCAGACATATTCACAGCCAGATTATAGCAGAAACAAAAGAAGAACTGGCATCTATCCTACTAAAACTGTTTGAGAACATCAAGAAAGAGGGAATCCTCCCTAACTCATTCTACAATGCCAGTGTCATCCTGATACCAAGGCCAGAAAAAGACACAAGGAAAAAAAAAAAAAAAAAAAGAAAGAAAGAAACTATAGACCAAGGTCCCTTATAAACATTGATACAAAAATCATCTGTAAAATACTAACAAACTACATCCAAGAGCACATAAAATGGTAATTTGTCACAACCACATGGGCTTTATCCCAGGGATGGTTCAACATATGCAAATCAATAAATATGACTCACTACATAAAAAGAATTAAAAACAAATCCCTATGATCATCTCAATAGATGTGGATAAAATCTAGCATCCTTTCATGATAAATATGCTCAACAAACTAGGCATAGAAGGAATATGCCTTGAAATAATAAAAGCTATATATGATAAAACCATAACCAACATCATACTGAATAGGTAAAAGTTGGAAGCCTCCTCTTATGAACTGGAAAAAAATAATCATATCTACTTTTACCCCTTCTATTCAACATAGTACTGCAAGTCCTAGCTGAACCATTTGGGTAAGAGAAAGAAATAAAGAGCCTCCAAAATGTGAAAGAAGAGGTTGAACAATCCCTGTCATATACATGTTAATATGTTCTTATATCTAGAGAACCCTAAAGACACCACCAAAATACTCCTAGACTTGATGAATAAATTCAGCAAAGTCTCAGGTTATGTAATCAATGTGCAGAAATTAGTAGCATTTCTATATTATATAAACAGGAAGGCTGAGAGTCATATCAAAGGCTCCACACCACTTATAATAGCTGCAACAAAAATAAAATAAAATAAAATACCTGGGAATATTTTTACCCGAAGAGGTGAAAAATTTCAACAAGAAGAATTACAAGACATTGTTGAACAAAATCATAAATAACACAAACACATGAAAAAGTATCCCATGATCTTAGATTAGAAGAATCAACATCATTAAAATGTCCATACCAACAGAAATGATTTAGAGATTCAATGCAATTTCCATCAAAATACCAACACTATTTTTCAAAGATCTGGGAAAAATAATCCCAAACTTTGTATAGAAATAAAAAAGAGACCAAATATTCAAAGCAAAATTAAGCAAAAGAACAATTTTTGAGACATCATATTACCTGACTTCAAATTAAACTACAAGGCTGTATGAGCCAAAACAACATGGTACTAATGTAAAGGTAGACAAATGGATCAATAGAGCAGATTAAAGAACCAAGAAATAAAACCATATTGCTATGGCCATCTAATTTTTTATAAAGGGGAGAAAAGCATCCATTTGAGAGAAAGATGTTTTGTTCAACAAATGGTATTGGGAAAATTGTATAGCTACACAAAGAAGAACAAATCAAGATCCTTATCTCTCATAATATTCAAAAATTAACTCAAGATGGAATAAAGACTTCACTGTAAGACCTCAAACTGCAATAATTCTAGAAAAAAAAAAATAAAGGAAAAACTCTCTGGACATTGGCCCAGGGAAAGAATTTATGGCTAAGACATCAAAAGCAAATATACGGGGAGGTGCCTATGGCTCAAAGGAATAGGGTGCTGGCCCTATATAGCGGAGGTGGCAGGTTCAAACCCGGCCCAGGCCAAAATCTGCAAAAAACAAAGCAAACAAACAAAAAAGCAAATATACCAATAGTGATAGCAAAAATTAAAAAATGGTATTTAATTAAACTAATAAGTTCCTGCACAACAAAGGAAATAACTAAAAGAGTAAATAAACAACCTACCAAATGGGAGAAAATATAACAAACTGTACTTCTGGCAAAGGGCTAATATCCAGAATGTACAAAAAACTAAAAAAATTGGCAAGAAAGAAAATGCTAAATGTTGGCAAAAGAAATGAACAGAAATTTTTCAAAAGAGGATAGATAGATGGCCAAAAATTAAAACAGTGAGAATATTCTTAACAACTCTAATTATTCAGGATTTACAAATTAAAACCACAATGAGATACCACCTTACCTGTCAGAATTGTCATTATTAAAAAGTCAAAAAATAATAGAGGTTGGCATGGATTTGGGGAAAAGGAAATGCTTCTAGGGTATTGGAGGGAATGTGATCTAGTGACCTAGTACAGTCTCTGTGAAAGACAGTATGGCGATTTCTCAGAACTAAAAGTGGGTCTACCATTCAATTCAGTACTCTCATTACCGGATCCAGCAATCTTACTACTGGGTATCTACCCAAAGGGGGAAAAATCATTATATCAAAAAGACGTTGTTCTCTGAATGCTTATCACAGCACAATTCACAATTGCAAAGATGTGGAAGCAACCAAAGTGTCCATTAACTGATGAGTGGATAAAGATACTGTGGTATGTATACACCATGGAGTACTATACAGTCACCAAAAGGAACAAAATAATTTGTATGTAGCTGGAGACCATTATCCTAAGTTAAATATCTCAGGAATGGAAAAAGAAAAACACATATATTCTCATGAGCAAGTGGGAGCTAAACAAGGGCTACACATGCACTTTATGCAAATCAGTGGTCCCCAGGGACCACTGATTTTTGGCATCAGGGACCAATTTCATAGAAGATAAGTTTTCCACAGACATTAGATTCTTATAAGGACCACCCAACCTAGATCCCTTAAATGGGCAATTTAAAGGAGGGTCCACTGTCCTATTAGAATCTAATGCCTCCACTGATGGGACAGCAGGTGGAGCTCAAGTTGTGATACCAGGGATGGGAGGAGTCTGCAATCATTGGACAACCACTCACCTTCTGTTGTGCAGCCCAGTACCTAACAGGCATGGACTGGCATTGGTCCATGGCCCATGGGTTGGAGACTACAGGCATAAAGTACATTGAAAACCAAGAAAAAGGAGAATGGGAGGAAGAGGGAGAAATAAAAATTCACCTATCAGGTATAATGTGTGTTATTTTAGTGACAGGTACATTAAAAAGCCCTAGCTTCAGCATGGTACAATCTTACCATGTAACAAAAAACACTTTTATTCTCTAAATGCTTCGAAAGTGTATATATTCTCAAGTATTTGGTTAAGGAGATAAAGAGGATGTTATCCTTTATCATGAGACAGCCAATGGCTACAAAATAGATGTTAAAAAAGCAAAATACTGTTGTCTAGTAGTTAGAACAGTGCCTGATAAATTTAAGTATTCAATAGGTATTTTCAAGTAAGTAAATGAGTCAACGCAAATGAATGAATTAATCTGGGTTTATCTAACACAGCTCTCATTTTATACTGTCTAAAATATGCTCATCTCCCAACATAATATTAAAATTTAAATTCAAATTGATTTGAACTAAACTAATATCACCCCAATTTTTTACTAGATTGAGCAATTATTTGTGATTCTTTCATAATCCGACTTCTTTATGTTGGTTGCAATAAAAGATATTGGTAGATTATAAAATTTGGATATAAATGGTAGATTTGATAAACACATGCAAATGGTGAGACTCCAGTTCCAGTACTCAGCATCATGTTATATGAAAGAGTTCTTTCTCTCCTATATCCTTATTAATTAATCTTATTATTGGTATTGAGTTATGACTTTGCAATTTCTTTCTTTTTCTTTTCTTTTTTTTTTTTTTTTTTTTTTTTTTTTGCAGTCTTTGGCCAGGGCTGGGCTTGCACCCGCCACCTCTGGCATATGGGGCTGGTGCCTTATCACTGGTGCCTTACCACTTTGAGCCACAGGCACCACCCGACTTTGTAATTTCTATTGATGTACAACTTATTATTGTCTTCAAATTTTGCCTCTCAAATTTTTGCAAATTTGAACATTGTCATTCCTTCACAACTGATTCCTGTAACATCACATTTCTTTTCTTTTCTTTTTTTTTTAATTGTTTGAGATTCAGAGAGGGTACAAAGAATTAGGTCACACTGATTGCCTTTGTTAGAGAAAGTCTCTCTTATAATTGTGTCCCACCCCCAAGAGAACATTATATTTTTAATGAAATATTTTAGTTGTTGTTGAATCTAACTTGATATTCAAGTATAATTAAGAATGGTTATGTATGATTCAAGTATGGAAATATCTGTGATTGTCAAACAAACTCAAAATTCAATTTGCCAATTATGACATATAATTAGCAAAACTCAATTCTTCTCCCACAATTTTTTTCTTCAAACTCTTGTGAAAGTATTTTGGTGCAGTGCAGTTCAAACTTTACAAATTCACTTAGCCAATCCTCAGCATGGATGCATAATGTGTTTGCCTTTCTGTTCTATTATTAGGCTGTGCCAATAAAATTAGAAGTACTTCTATGCAATGTAAGCAAAACCAGAAATGCATATGTGATCAGTGTAATTACATAAGCATAAATGAGCGTTATTTGAATGGTCCAAAATGTACTTGTAGTATTGTTAAATTTTGGTTTACATATGTGTGGAAACAAAAGAGGAAGACATTGGTAGATTCTAGGGGTCTAGAAAGTATGTTTAAGAAGTAGTAATTTATACATTTCTCATGTACATAAATCCCGTTGCATCCTAAACAATTATGTGGCATTCTGTGCCATTCTGTTGTACTTTTGTTCTGCGTTGTCATTTTCTTATACACAATATTAATCACATTGAACTAATACTCAAAGTTGATCACTCATCAACAAGGCAATGAAGAAAGTCGTTGCAAAACTTTGTGATGTCAGTGTCGCTCTTATTTTCAGAAAAGCAGTAGTGATTGAACCATCTGCCCAGAGCTAAGATGTAAGTTATTTGCTTTCCATATCCAGGCTCTTTCTCCTCTGTCTCCACACGTTATGGCTCAGGCTACTCTTCCAACATGGAAAAAAGTGGCTGCTAATTTCCCATCACTGCTGACTCTAACACATGAATCAATTACGTTACAGATCAAAATACCACCACAATACTTTGCCTAAAATAAAATGACAGCATACATACACACACACGAACATACACATGTATGTAATTGATCAGCAGCCGCAGCAGCAGCAATAGAACAATGTGTTCTAAGCAAATATTGAATCATTTTTATAAGAGAAGAACTTCAGAATATAAAGCAGAATATGCAAGTGTTGGTATTCATAAGCACAGCAGCAAATCTTATATAAAAATAGACACCATCATCACCATTATCATAGATGCAAGCTAATACACCATGTGCAGAAATTACAGCTTTCGCATTATTGCTTTCTCATTCACAGTTTGATCAGATTGATGCTTCTGCCACAAAATATTCATCTGAAGCCCACCATTAAAACACCACTTTTCACAAGAGGATGAATTGACTTTTTTCTAATAATTTCAAAAATAGATATATGCAAGATAAATATTACAATTAAATAAATCCGATAGCTCACTGGCAGCTACCATACTATTACTTTTTGCTTAATAAAAAGTGAATCCAGATTGCTGTGTTATAAATTAAAGAATAACAGGAGGAATGAATTCTATATCCAACTGCCTGTGAACTTTTCCTTTCACAAAAATGAAGAAGAATGAGAACAGAGTTTTGCCAAATGAGAAGACAGATTGGTAAATGTTTACCAGATTTTGATATATGTATTTCAATGGTAGCTGAATACAATTAAAGTTTTCAAAGCACCAATAATGAACAGACATACTCTCTATTTTACATAACTCTAGATTGAAGAATAGTTAGAAGTGTGATGATACCAAGTCATGTCAAAAATGCAGAACATCCTTAATTCATATGTTTCTCAAAAAGAGTAAATAATGTTGAAATATTTTCAAAAGCAGTTTGATCTCATCCAGTAAACTGCAAGATAGACATCCTCTATGGCTTAGAAATTCTACTGGCCAACATATATATTTAAAACATTATAGTACACAAGTTAACATGCACATGATTGCCCATGGCAACACTGAAAAAGTTGGACCTTGTAAACAATCTAAGTAATTTCAAGAGAGTAATAGAAAATAAATTTGTACATATTTACACAATGAAAAACACTATATAGAAATAAGTAAATTATAGCTATACTGTACAACATATATAAATATTCTAAACATTATTGAATAAAAATATTTCCTATGGATACACACAGAGGCACAGGAAACATAATGAATGCATGGGAATGAAAATCACCAAGTAATTTCTAACCTGTGCATACATCAGTAAAAGTTACACTCTACTTGTATGTAGCCTACTTTGCTCTTTGAACTTAAGGTGTTCAATATATATTCATGATATCACTTATATGTTTAAAAGAATTCAGAAGAAATTATATTGGAATGTACCTGCAGACAAAAGTAGAACTCTCCTGCTTTGCTGTAGTTTGTGATTAGCATTATCTAATTTGAGGAAACCACAAAACTACATCAGGGATGTCTTGATGGTTCACATAGACAAGCTACAGTTAACTGTCAAGATTTTCTTTCCTTAGACAATGCATCTGACCATCTCATTTTAAACAGACTCTTTTAAAAGCTCTTGACACATCACAATAGCTCCAGGTTTACACCATCAACTCCTCCCACCAAAATTATATTTCTAAAATTTTAACTGATCACTTTATTTCTCTGCTCCCCACGCTTCATTTATTAATACTACCTACAATTAATGGGATCAAAGAAGAAAATCTTGTATGTGCTATCTATGGCAATCCATTATTTTAACTTGCCTACTTCTTCAGAAAATTTTTCTATAATAATTTATGACATGGTCTACCTTCAATACCCCCAATCATCTGCACCCCAAATAATCCTTTAACTATCCTAAATTTCTAATTGTCTACCTAGGGTACTATGCTATTTTCCTCACCTTCCATCATTAACAAATTCTTTATTTGACAAGATTGTCATCAAACACTACTGTTCTCTTATCATTATACACGTACATACATGTATTGACCATGTATGTTTCTTCTGTTCTCCCACAACATAGTGTTCATTTCATATCATTGTCCTTATCATACTTTACGTTAATTTTAATTTGAGTCAGATTGCTACAATTCACAGATCTATCAGGTGCAGTTTTAAAGCTCAAAGAATCTGGTTAGACTTTATTTATCGCAACAACAACTTAGTTAAATACGTGATTTCAACATAGAGCTACATCTGCCTAATGTTTCACTTATTCACTTCACCCTTCTGCACAGTGGACAAAGAAAAGAGTGGGTAGTTTTGAAGGATGAAAAATTTATGCCCCCACCTCTACACCATAAACAAGAAAATCACTGCCCTTCTCTGCTCCTCCAGCAAAAGTCCCAGATGCAACAACAAAACTGATGACAAAAACAAACTGACAAAACAAAACTCTAATTAAAGTTAAATATCCTCTGTATCCAGGGACTTATGGTGATGAATTCACTAGAAATATTCAGAATAGCTTAGAGCATTTAGAAAATGATACCAATTCTATTTCTACCATCAATGTACTGTAGGGCAATTGTCAAAAGTCAACTTAGCTGAATGTTTTAAGTCTTCATTGACAAAACGGTGATAAAAATAGCAACTATGAAGCCAGGTTTTGTTTGGATTAATTAATTAATATTTGTATAAAGCTTCAGAAAGTACATAGTAAACTGTGAGCATTTGATTAAGTACATTGCTTTCATTAGTATTATTTTTAATATCTAGAAGCCAATAGCAGTGTCTGTTCGCTTTACAACGTGAAACCTGGAGTAGTAAAAATTTATTCCAGCCAGAGTTCCAAACCCTCTAAAAATATTGACGTTCTAAGTTTGTAATGAAAACCCTAAGAACAAGGGGTTTATTAGCATTTGTTCTGGTTTTTCTCATATGCAAATTATTCGCCCAATGTCATACTGTGGGAACTTCTAAATAACACTAGAGGATTCTATGTCCATGTTTTTATGTTTTGCTTGCACTCCTGTTAGTCAACAACATTTTACTTTTCCATAAGTATGAAGACTAGATCTAGAAATAAAACATTCCTTCATTAGTCCCTTACTCTCTCAAATAAAAGAAAATTAAATTGTAAAATTTTTTAATATGTTGTCATAAAAAGAAAAGTCAATAAAATAACTAAAAGCCTCATGCTGAGAAGATATAATACCATATCATTGTCTTGGAAATACACACACTCCCTTTTGTCACCTACTAAATGTTAATCTGTAAGGAGGTAGGTTTAGCTGAATAAGGAGCTATAACATTTTCAACAAAATAAATGCAGGTGCTTGAGTTATTGAGGTAATCTTATTGATTTGATAGAAATACTTTTATCTTTAATGGATGGTTAACCACCTTAGCAACATTAAAGAAACTTGACATAACAAAGCTGCTTCCCATCACAGTTTATATACCATGTCAATTTAAATTTTTTTGCAATATATGTAACTCTGAGTCTCATTATGATGCTACTGCTACAATTTTTAACTTCTTTTTGCTTTAACGGCATAGAAGAAGAATCTGCTTATTAAGAACGATAGCACTCCAAGTTAATTATTTCCTCCTGCATAAAAGCCAAGGCTATTTCTTCACTTTTAGCTTGTCTGAATGGAAGAGATACTTATAATATATTAAACAATTTTATCTTTCTACAAAAGCTACAGTTGGATGATTTAAAACAGAAATAGGCTAACGTAAAGCATAAATTAGGAAGAAACATGGTCACTGTTAAAACCAATGAGATTGTCACACTGGACATAAGATATGGCTAAAGCCAAGGTGTTTATGGAATGTTCTGATGAGGACAATCCAGGAAGAAGTCTTGCTCCTCACTCCTCTCTCTCCATTTTCTCAGGAGAAATAATGAATTCCTATTTTATTTAATTTTCTAATTTTCCCAGTCATAATTTTCTATTACATTAATATTTCAACATGTGGGGATTTTGGAAACTGAATAGAATCAGATAATACTCTAGAAAGGTCAGACTGAAATAGGACTTATCAATTGGCATCATATGAAAATTGAATGAGATGACTTCAACTAAAAGCCTTTGCTCATTTTTGTTGAATAAATGGTTCACAAAAGATGGCAAAGCAAATAACATTAAGTGATGTTTTTTTTTTTTTTTGACTTTTGTTATTTGTTTCTGCAAAGGACTCTAAACTCTCTCATTTACAAGTGAAGAAACTGGGGCAGAGATGGAATAGATTCTTCTAGAAAATCACACAACTAATTAGTGGTAGCACTGGTATTTATTTCCAGGCAGGTTAATTCCAAATTTTATGCTCAGTCACTAAACTGCATTTTTTTTTTTTTTTTTTGCATTAGGTAATTTATATTTCATACATATAAAATATTACTCTTTCTTCATTTTCGCTTATTTTATGAACCTGTTTCATAAAAGAGGCAGGTTAAAACTGCCGTATGAAATATTTATAAATCGGCTCCAGGCAAAAGTGGCAACAGGGAGGGGAGCCAACAGCAGGATGTAGTGATAAGAAAAGATTGTGGAAATGCCCAGCAAACAGAGACTTTAAGACTCACCCTCTATTGCTTTATTATTTTCATCAATCTCTTGCCCATATTGGATACATTTAAGCAAATTATATAATTGCTTCCATCCAGAATTTAATGCAATATTCATGTATTTATTTATATAGTAAATATTTATTAATACATGTAGGATAAGAAATATCTCCCAAGTTCTAGTGGCAAACCTGAGAAAATAGACACAAAAAGACACAGAGTGTGGTAGACTTGATGATGTTCATGGTAATAGGTCTGGGTATCCACAAGATACTGTTTATTGCTTAAAAATATAAATAATTAAAAGACTGCTTAGGATTATTTTTTAATTCAGATCACTATGAGAACACGAGTGATTAGGTTACATTGTTTGTGTTTCTAATGAAAAGTTCAAGTTGTCCTTGAGGCATCTGAACCCTTCATCTGGGAGTGTGCTGTGCAGCTCACAGTGTGTCCATCAGGTGGGAGCCTGCCCATCTCCCGCCCCCCTCTCCTTTCTCCTTTCCCCTTTCCCTCCTCCCTCTTTCAATATACTTGTGTGATTCTCTTGTTTGGGAAAGTAGTTGCTGCCTAGGATTAAGAAAGAGATAATCCCAGAAAGTTCCTGACTCACAAGATAATGGGGGACACCATATTGCACAATAAAAAATATGGTTCGTTCCTATTTAAGGGGAAGGAGAGAAATTCTCAGGTGAGAAAAAAAATGAACCAGAGTTGACGGAGAGAAGGATGTCGGTTCCAAAACAAATATATGTTTCTTTTATAACTGTCAGAAAATTTCTGAACTCCTGTAAAGGCCTTAAGAAAGTGAGTGATGCCAAGTTATTATGTTGCATTCATTGGCTAAATAGCTCCAATGAGTGTATCATAGGGTATTTTTGTACAGATGGTTCCATATGCTCTTTTACTTAGTTAAATATGGAACATATTTGATTCAGCTCATCAGACTTACTGGACAGTTATTTCAGGAAAGGGTTGGGGCCAGAAGCTAAATTGCCATGGTTTGAAGAGCGAATGATAGGGTTTAAAAGGAAATAGTATGCATGGATTGATCGTCTGAGAAGTTTGTCTATAAAGGGTAAAAGGTGTGAAGGAGTAGCAGCCATGAGGCGTTCATAAAGTACTTTTTCATTTCAACACAGGACATTTGATCATTATAAATAGCTATTGTAAAACTCTATTTCCAAAGTGAGGTTGAATACACAAAGAGAGAAAGAATAAACATATTTACTAGTGTATGCTAGTGAAGCCAGGAGGGTTCAACATCAGGTAAGATTACCCACAGCATCTTCACCCTAGCAAAAGATAAGAATGGTACAAAAAATGCTGATACATATCAAAATTACAAGAGAATTACAATCTGAGTAAAATAATCTCCCAAAAATAAACAAGAGAGAGAAAATATGGAAGGAATTAATTTTTTTTGTTTTTTCTTCTTTTTTCTGTTTATAGGGATGACAATGATGTCCAGTTTATAGAGTTAAATAGTAATAAAAAAATGAAAACAACATCATTTATTAAATACCAATTTCCCCATCATCTAGAATATAATAAGTGCTCAATTAATTCACTTAAATATTTGTTGATCACCTACTATGGTGCTATGTACATAATAATGGCGGTTGTGAGACTCAATAAATGCTAGTTTTTATTACTATTATTCATTCTATTTTTAAAATTCATGACTCCCATTTTATTTACTTGTTTTTAAAGGGTACAGTGTAGTGATATATGGCACATTGGACTTTACCTTACAAATGCAAACAACATAACCTAATTGTATGTACCTTCATATTAATTCGAAATTAAAAAAAAAAAAAGACTGGATATTTGAAGAGATGATAAAAAATTGAAATAGTAAAGGATAAGAGATCAACGTGATCAGAAAAACATATTAGTATTCCCTACCATCTGAAAATAAAATTGAAAAATTGCTGGTTACAAGTAAATATCTTTTACAGTGAAAAAGCACTTTGTCAAATTATATCTATACTATTACATTAACTACCCAAAGGCCCACAAAATCCAAAGAGAAGATGAAATGGGATGCTGACATAAAAATATGGACAATTCTTTTCCTCATATGTTAAAGAAATTTCCAAATTTTAATGGATTGTAAATTAAATTTTATATTTTATCATTTACCTGCATTATAATTGATTTATTTATTCACTTGGATTATTTTTCTGTTCTATAACCACTAAAACTGATTAACATTCTTTTTGTTCATGTGTAGAAAAACCTGTGTAACAATATGTATACTAGAAGTGAATTTCTAAGTCATAACATATGCACCATTATATACCCCTTCTATTAATATATTTTGAAAATTCAGAAACCCAATCAACTTTAGCGACTCATGTGTCAAGTACACATGTACTCATTAATCCATTGTTAGCTAATGTTTGTAGTTACCTAGATTTCTTCGGGTGTTTTAAAACAAAGTTAGATGATCACAGATACTGCTCAAATCTGTATTGCTTCCTTACAAAGTACCACCCCCCTTCTCTCTCTCCAGAAGCAACATAACAAATTTTATGTTCTTCATTTGTCTGTTATTTCTATTATATATATTTCTATTTCATAAGCATGTAAAAAATAATATATCGTTTTAAAATTTGTTTATGCAATTTTATTTTAAAAATTTTCTGAAGTCTTTTATATTGACTATGTTTGTCTGCAACAGCATAATATACACTGACATGGGAAGAGAAGAAAAGGCAATGTCAACCAGTGTGATGAAAATGTGTCAAATGGTTTATGAACCTAGTGTATGATGCCCCATGATCATATCAATGTACACAGCTATGATTTAATTAAAAAAAATAAAATGTGTTCTACGAATTTGATGGACTGTTCTATATTAGTTAATACATGAAAGGTATCAATAGGTATCAACATAAAGAAACCCCTAAAATATAATGATATTGTTGTTTTTATGATGAGAGGACAAAAACACTTAATACATGAATAAAATGAAGTACTAAAATACAGCTCCTTTTGATGTCCTAAATGAGGAGACAAAGTTAATCTCTTGGTGTAAGGCTTTACCAAATTATTTTCATAGCTATGTTAGGCCTTGGTATCCAACCTTTTTAGCAACTAAAAACCCCCTGTTTTGTTTTTTTTTTCTCTCCAGGGAGCGTTATGCCAACAGATCTAAGATCATGCAAAACAAGATCAAAACACTCCAAGAAGATCTAGAAAAGAGAAGAAAAGAAATTCTAGAAAATCCCCTGTGGACGGGCCTACATTGTTTTTCACCCTACCTTCTTCCCCTGCTACC
>CAUYPK010085378.1:0-14707 GCA_963574355.1 Loris lydekkerianus | reverse complement strand
AGGATCTGGGGTTGAAAGTTATTTTGCTTTAGGAGATTAAAAGTCGATGACCACCCTCTTTTGGCTTGAAAAGTTTCAGCAGAGAGATCTGCAGTTATTCTAATATTCTTCCCCTTGTAGGTAATGGCTTTCTTACATCTGGCTGCTTTCAGAATTTTCTCCTTCATATTGACTTTAGTGAAGTTAATTATGATATGTCTGGAGGATGTCTTATTGGGATTGAGTTGTGCTGGGGTTCTGAAACTCTCTGCTATCTGAATTTCAGAATCTCTAGGCATGTCTGGAAAATTCTCTTTCATAATTTCATGGAGAAGGGCCTCTGTGCCTAGCGAGGCGTCTTCATCGGTTTCAGGGATTCCAATGAAGTGGATATTAGCCTTCTTTGAATCATCCCAGAGCTCTCTGAAAAAATGATCCGTTTTTGGTCTCCATTTCTCTTCCTCTTTGAGAGTTTGGGAGCATTCAAAGGCTTTGTCTTCAATGTCAGAAATCCTTTCTTCTGTTTGCTCCACTCTGTTACTGAGGTTCTACTATATTTTTCAGCTTTTTGAGAGCTGCAAATTCTTTTTTTTTTTTTTTTTTTACTGCACTTTGGCCGGGACCAGGTTTGAACACGCCACCCTGGGCATATGGGGCCGGCGCCCTACCAGCTGAGCCACAGGCACCGCACAGAGGTGAGAGCTGCAAATTCTTGCTTCAGTGTGTCTAAATCTTTGGTGGTTTTGTCTTTAAATTCGTTAAATTCTTGAGACAACTTTTGAATTTCTCCTCTAATTCCTATTTTCAACTTTTGAATTGCTGCTCAAAGTTCCAATTCCAAATTTTCCTCCACTTTATTGATCTTGTTTGCAATCCAAATTCTGAATTTGATTTCTGACATCTCAGCCAGTTGTTTATGAATGGGATCTTCAGTTACATCTGCCATATCTTTCTTTGGGGGGTTTGATCTATTCTGGTTATTCATGTTACCAGAGTTTTTCTGCTGATTCTGCCCCATGATTGTTTTACACCCTTTGATTTTTCTCCTGGAGCTTTGTCGAGGACCCGTACAGTGCTATGGCCTGAGAAACTGGGGCTCTGTTTGGTGTGGAGGGGCTAAGTGGTTCTGCCTTGTTTTCAGCTGGTTTCTGTTTGACCCTAGTGAAACAGTTACTCTGGGTTAAAGTCTCAGCTGTGGAGAAATACCAGCAATTAAGTCACCCCACCCACCACAGGCAACAATTGGAAAAGGAAAATCAAGCCTTCCTACTACCACACACCCAGGGCAGCAACTGAATAGTCCTCAGGTGATTGGCTCAGTTCAAAAGGTCCAAATCAATTGGCTCAGTCAGCACCTGTCTCTGGGGGGAGAGTTTAAGAGATCTCTGGGAACTGGGTCACAGGGTTCTGGTGACTACTCTGAGATGGCTTGCTCCAGTGGTGCATGGAGTCAGGAGGAGCCACACAGCCAATAGATCAGTCTGGGAAGGTTGATGCCTCCTTCCCCACCTTGCACCTCTGTCACACCCAGTCACTGATAGCCCTGCAGTTGGCTGACCCAGTTACCTGTAGTGAACAGATACTCCATGGGTTTACACCTGCCTGATTCACAAGGCTTCTATTTTGTTCAGCCAGACCACTGCGCTCTGCCTCTATCTAGCAGGAGGAGGCGAGGCCTGACAACCTCGGGCGCTTGATGAAAGCTGGCGGGTGTTCACTCAGTTCCAACCCTGCCTCTGATTGATGTTACTGACAGAACAGAACAGAACAACTTTGCAGGATTTTGTTTCTGTTCCTGCTGAATTCCCCTGTCAGTTCTATCCTACTGCCTTCCTTTGTCTATAGGCTGATGATCCCCTGAAGGCCAGGTGCATCTTAGGCTCAGTAAAGTGGTCCTCTGGGTCAGCCACGCCCTGGGAACTTCCCGGTCTGGGAGTGAGTTTCTAGTCCCTGCGCTCCACCCAGGATGTGCCTCAGGCCTGCATTTCCGTCCCAGATCTGTTTGTGGTGGTTGCTGGCCTCCTCTGATTGCCCAGGGAGACATGGGGTGTGGCTTCAGAATATCTGGGAGTGAGCCATATTGTTGCTCAAAGATGGCTGCTGTTCGGTGCCTCAGGGAATTGTTGCTCCAGTGTGGTTTCCTCTCAGCTGACCATCCTCTCCTTGCTCCTGTGCCCCAGAGTCAGCACTGACCAGCTGCAGTTCAGGCACTGTCCACACCCCTTGAGAAATTACCCAAGAATCCAGATTCCTGGGGGACAGGCCTCCAGACCTGAGAGTGAGAGTGGAGGGGAGTGCTGGGAGCTCAGAGTTGCAGGTAGAGAATATATACAGTTTTATACAGTTTATGCCTGGCAGGAGAACGCCATGGCACCCTAGTAGAGGAGGTAGTTTCAGTTTTTAGAGGGTCTCTCCCATGGAGTATAGTGGGAGGACGTTTGAACTCTGCCCATTTGTTTGTGGGGCACTCCGAGCTGTTCTTATGGGGGAGGGAACTCCCGTCCGCTGGTGGTGGATTTTGTACCTTTTGTTTGTATCCTTGGCGTCTCAGCTCGCCTCAGCAGGGTTGCTGTGCATTCTTCAACTTTCTCTCTTGGTGCAGCTCAAACCCACCAGATTACTTGCTAAATTTCTGTCCTTTAACTCTCCTTCTGGACGGGAGCCTCTGTGGAAAGCTGGCTTCAGTCAGCCATCTTGTCTCTGCCCCCAGTTATTTTTTGGTTGAAGTTGTCATTGTTTTTAGCAGGCCCACGCTGGGCTTGAACCCGCCAGTCTTGGTGTATGTGGCTGCCATTCTACTGACTAAGCTATGGGCATCTCCAAACTGTGAACCTTTGTTTATTTTCTTTCTAGTTTTTATAGTAGTGGATGGATCATCCTGGTAATTTCTATTCCACTTTTTTTCTACTCCTTTGAAATTTAGGTAGAAGGAAGTGACTTCATATAAATGACTTTGGAATTCAGTCTTCTGGTGGCAGAGAAAATTAAGTGGAAAGAGAATTTTAGATTTGGGACCTGATTACTGATTTATTACTTTTCTCTAATGGACTGTGTGGCCTTCAGTAAGTTGCTTCACCTCTCTAGTCTCATTTCCCTTACTTGTGAGTGAGGTATTATGACTACATGCTTTGAAGGGTTGCTTTTAGTTTAAAACTTCCAGATTTCTCCATGATAACCCTGCGAGACTGAGTTTATTAAACCTTCTATACCATGGCTAAAAGATTATCTATTCTTTTGTTACAGAATTTTTTGATGGCTTCTTGTTTGAAGAATCTCCAGCTGTTCTGATAATAGCCTAAGAAGACTGCATGCTGTTTGCTCTCGAGGCCCAGCCAGACCCACTCAGAACCTCAGATCTCAGTCCTTAATGGAGACCGGGCCCCAGCAGGAATTGGGGTGCAGGAAATTGGCACCCAGATGGTTCCTCCACGTGAAGTCGTCTCAGGCTGTGGGCTGACTAGAGAACACCTGGTAGCCAGATTAGCCCGCCGCCGGGCACCCAGGGCAGGGCAGAATGGTGTGGCTTCAGAGGAGGAAGGTTTTGGCATCTTGCCTGTGCATCACAGCTGCTGTCTTTCTGCTTGTCACACTTCAGGTACCAAGAATTTGGGTTGTGACTGTTGATTCCTTGGCCTTTACCATCTGCCCCTCCAGTCCCATCCCATTGTCTCAAAACTCCAAGTATTTTACTTTTTACTTCTTTTTTTTGCAGTTTTTGGCTGGGGCTGGGTTTGAACCCACAACCTCCAGTATATGGGGCTGGTGCCCTACTCCTTTGAACCACAGGCATCACCCCTACTTTTTTCTTAATCCTCAAGGATCAGAGGTTTTCTACTGTTTAAGGCAGGGAAACCACTTTTTTTTTTTTTTTTTTTAGACAGAGTCTTACTATGTCACCCTTGTAGAGTGCTGTGGCGTCACAGCTCACAGCAACCTCAAACTCTTGGGCTTAAGCGATTCTCTTGCCTCAGCCTCTCAAGTAGCTGGGACTATAAGCGCCTACTACATGCTTGGTTATTTTTTTTGTTGTTGTAATTGTCATTGTTGTTTGGCAGGCTTGGGCCAGTTTTGAACCTGTCAGCCCTAGTGTATGTGGCCGGTACCCTGGTTGTTGAGCTACAAGCACTGAGCCCACTTTATTTATTTATTTTTTTTAGCAGATGAAACTGAGGTTTAGTGAATGGATGTGCCAGGCAGAAACAAAGTCATTGAGATAGGAGGTCAGTTTGTGATTCTTGAAGGGTCCTTGTTTTAGAGAAAGAGAAAGTTAAGCTCTGTCTTTATTGGGTCAAATTTAGATGGCTTCCTCAAAGTCCCCTATTGTTATCACTGCATGGGAGACTGCATTTTTCAAGAAGCAGGCAGTATTCTGAGAAGAAGATGGTCTGTATCTTGTAGTAAGGGCAGATTACCAACATCTGCACTGATCCGTTTCTCCACATGTGCTGCACGACCAAGTTTGTCTTCGGGTGAAGGGACTGAAGTCCGTTCTTTAGTCCTTGCCCTGTTTCCATCAGTCAGGTGTTCTGAACTTTGTCCACTGGTTTCAAATTGAAATAAATAGTGAACAGTGAGTGTAAAAGCATAGACATAATCTTGGGTATATTTTCCACCCATCCAAGTACCAACTGTCCATTTCAAAATCCAAAGGGCTTATAGAGGTTATTTGTGGATGTGAGTGGTTCAAGTGTGGGACTGGTGGAAACTAAGTTATCCGGGCTGTTTCCTTTAGAGGATTGAGTGAGATAATGCTGAGAAAGGCACGTTTGAATCTGGCAGCCAGGCTGGTGTGTGGCTCTGCCACTTCTGCTGCCCTAGGGGGATTCTGCTCAAAGGAAGCAGTTGATGCCTTGTCTATCAAGGAGGTAAACAGTACCTGATTCATGGGAGGGCTGGAGTTTTCCTCTTTCTGTGGAACGTTATGTGAGAGCTTTGATCTTACTAGGCATTTACTTTGGCACTTTTCCCAGTTATGGGGAATGCCTGGGTCTAAGCTAAGATGTCTTCCTTTTGATGTCAGAATAAATTGGCATGTTTTTGATGTGCATGTCATTTCTAAGTTTCCAGAGCGAGGCAAGTGGTGTGATGACTGGAGCAAAACCTTTGTTTGGCTCAGTTTCACTTTTGTCACCAACAGTACAGTTTGAGCTATTTTCCCAGTTCTCATTAGTACGGTGGTAATGCTATTTAAAAAAAAAAACACTGTAAATGAAAAAATACAATACTGGTGCAGTCAGAACCATTCCAGTTTTTACTGATTTGTAGATTAGGCAGATGAAGTAATTTTCTACATGACTAGGATAAAGGAAGGATGAATAAAAAAAATTAATGTCATGGGTCCGATATGACTAGACTGTTAGGGTTGCTGTCACAGAGTACCACAGACCGAAGAGCTTAAACTGCCACTATTTGTTTTCTCACAGTTTTGGCGACTGGAAAAGTCACAGTCAAGGTGATGGCAGGGTTGGTCCCTCCCCCCCACTCCCCCCCCTCAGGCTGACAGGTGGCTTCTTCTCCCTGGGCCTTCACGTGGTTTCCCTTCTGCATTTGTCTATGTCCAAATTCCTCCTTGTTATAAGAATACCAGTCATACTGGATCCGGGACACCCATTGTAACTTAATTACCTCTGCAAAGACCCTTTCTTCACATACTGTCACATTCTTAGGTACTGGTGGGTCGGGACTTCAACATACAAATTTTTTTGGTATACATCTCAGCCTATAATAGATTCTATAACATTTACTTAAGTAATAATAATCAAAATATGAAAATATTATGCTTACCTACACTTAAGCTAAAATATTGTAGTTGTCTGGAAGAAATCGTTTATCTTAGACATTGTTTTCCTTCACACTTACGTATACAGTAGAACCTCCCTAGTTGACCACCTCCCTGAACTGACTACCTTCTTAAATTGGCCTCATTTTTGCAGGCTAGGTAAGCACTACATGGGGGTATCAGTACAGCAGGCTGACTTCCCGTCAGTATTGTCGACCACTTCTGTATGTTGAGCAGTTTGTTACAGTCCCTTGGGTAATCAGCTTATAGATTGGGGTTGTATACATCTTTATTTATTTTTGGATTTTAATTTTTACTTACACAAATAATTTGAGAATACATTTGGAGTATTTTAAAAAAAATCTATGACATATTAGCATTTCACCTAAATATATGTTAGTGTAAGATTCTCTTACAGATAAAAACTTTAAAAAATTTTACATAGGCCAGGAGAGGTGGCTCATACCTGTACTTCTAGCACTTAGGGAGGCTGAGGTCGGTGGATTACTTGACTTTGGGAGTTGGAGATCAGCCGAGCAAGGAGAGACTGTCTCTACTAAAAATAGAAAAACTAGCTATGCGTGGTGGTGGGTGCCTGTATCCCAGCTACTTGGGTGGCTGAGGCAAGACGATCACTTAAGCCCAAGAGTTTGAGGTTGCTGTGAGCTGCGATGCTATGGCACTCTACCCAGGGCAACAGAGTGAGACTCTGTCTCAAATAAATAAATAAATAAATAAATAAATAAAAAGGAATTTAATGGAACTATGTTACTATGATCATATCCAAAAGAATTAATACTTAATACCCTCTGTGTACTAGGCTAGGTTTAATTTTTCTCAAGTGTCTCAAAAAAGTCTTTTTTATAATGGATTGGTTTGAATCTGGAACAAACAAATCCCACACATTGCATTTAGTTGGTATGTCTCAAGTTTTATATTTTGATTTTTTGTTTCTAATTGTAGAAGTTTCTTCTGCTCCACCATATCATGAATTTGTTGAAGAAACTGGATCAGGAGTTCTTTTGAGTTTCCTAGACTATGGATTTGGCTGATTTTATCCTCATGGTTCTGTTTAATATATTTCTCTAGCCTCCCTGGTGATTGGCAGAAGAATTTTTCCTTAATACAATTCCTATCGTTTGGAAGTGAACTTACATCTCAGAAGTATGGAACCAATATTATCTTTGAAGTGGTAGGCTTTTCTTATATATCACTCTATAAAAGCCTTTCTTTTAAATGATGAGCTGTCTATTTGCAAGGTAAGGTCAGATAAAAAGGTAAACTTTGTGGCTACGGGTCAACTCCATTCCACCAAGCTATTGGGGAAGGGCCACATTATTACCTTGTAAAAATGCTGATAAATCTAGTGGCAACAATTAGACTTTAGTTTTCATTGGTGGTTTTTCTACCTTAATGCTGACTTTGGTGTCACAGATGATTTCTGAAATTTTTTTTTTTTTGAGCCAGAGTGTCACTCTGTCACCTTGGGTAGAGTGCTGTGGCATCACAGCTCACAGCAACCTCAAACCCTTGGGCTTAAGTGATTCTCTTGCTTCTGCCTCCCAAGTAGCTGGGACTACAGGTGCCCACCATAACACATGGCTATTTTTTTGTTGCATTTGTTGTTTAGCTGGCCTGGGCCGGGTTTGAACCCACCAGCCTTGTGCATGTGGCTGGGTGGCTGGCATTGTAACCACTGTGCTATGGGCACCGAGCCACCCAGCTAATTTTTTAATTTTTAGTAGAGATTGGTCTCACTCTTGCTCAGGCTGGGTCACATGAATTCTTAAAAGCAGAGAACCTTTCCTGGCCAGGATCAGAGACAGAAGAGTTAGAGAAATGCAGTGTTGTTGGTTTGAAGACGGAGCCAAGAATTGTGCGTGGCCTGTGAGAGTTAGAAAAGGCTGGAAAGCAGATTCTTTTCTGGAGTCTCCAGAAGGGTGCAGAGCCCTATGAAGCCCTTGGTTTTAGCCCAGCAAGATGCTTTTCAAATCTCCCTCTTCCAGAACTGTATGATAACAAATCTGTATTGTTTCAATTTGGTGTTTGTGATAATTTGTTATAGCAGCTGTGAAACTCTAAGAGGCTCAATCGTAGAGACAAATTTGGGATGTGCAAAAGGAAATTAAACAGTCTGACTGTGATAATAACTGTCTTCCCCTTTAGGTAGTGGTTGAGCTGGGAAAATTTGAAAGGAAGAAGTTTAAAAATTCCCATTTCCAAGATGGACATTCAGAAATGGAGGAAGTACCGAAACGTCTCCATCCATTCCTTACAAAAGAAGTGCTGGCCTGGAATAGACTAAAAACCTTGGAAATTGCTAGCTACCCCATTATGCTCTGGTGGTCCCCGCTGACGGGGGAGACTGGAAGGTTGGGCCAGTGTGGAGCCGATGCTTGTTTCTTCACCATCAACCGGACCTACCTGCATCACGACAGAACCAAAGCCTTCCTCTTCTATGGTGAGTACGGCATTTCCGCCTTTGTTTGCTGTTATCTCACTGCAAAGGAGAGTTACTGCTTACTTCCAAGGAAGATGGTGAGGCTCCCCTTGAAAACACTTTAATGTACACCTGATTTCCTTTGCACTTAACTCTGGAAGGCTGGAGCATTTAGCAAGTACAATAAATTAACAAATCTTACCAACATAGAGGTGGTTGGACAAGCCACTTGGTGTCGACAGGCAGCTGTTGTGCCTGTAGAAACTGACATTCAGAGAATTGGGTATCACTTATCTTGCTGACATCAATTTCGAATGGCAACTTGTGATTATGTAGCCAGGAGATTTTGATTTCACTAACACATGTTTAATTGGACATAAGCCAAATATATTGTTCTCTATTTCTTTAATGTCAGATTGATCAGAAATAAAAATAAGAAAATTGTTTGGCATCTGCTTTCCAAAGTAAGCTGTATTCATCATTTCTTGAAGCTGATGATATGTCATGCTGGGATGGGAGGGCAGCCAGACCCAGGGAGGTGGGTTTGGCAGGACGTCAGCTACAGGTACAAGTATGGACTCCTGGCTGGTGAGCAGGAGCGGGAGGGGGAGCAGATGAACAAATGAACAACATAGAGGCAAAGTTAGTCCCTTAAGTTGGGAAGTCAGTGAAGGATAACCAGCTGCAGGGTGGGTGAGAGTGTGTATATGCCTCTGTGTGATTGATGCTGGCTTTGGAGAGGCAGGACTGAGGTTGGGATATAGAGCTGAGGTCCTTCTCAGCGTTCTGCTAATAACAACTTTAGTAGAGCAGAGAATGGGTTCGGGGGAATCAGGTGATGTATATAACCCCTAGTTGGTCAGAGGTGCTGGGAAATGGCTACTAGTACCTGGTATCAGTACACATTCAGGGGACTCTTTAGTACTTAAAAATCCAGATAAAATTCTAGGTCTTTAAAAATCCAGTTCCTACCAAAAACAATAAAAAACATTAGACAGGCTAGGTGCCCATAATGCAGCAGTTAGGGTGCTGGCCACATACACCAAGGCTGGTGGGTTCAATCCCAGCCCAGGCCTGCCAAACAACAATGACAACAACACAAAAAAATAGCCAGGTGTTGTGGGGGGGGGGCAGCACCTGTAGTCCCAGCTACTTGGGAGGCTGAGGCAAGAGAATCAATTAAGCCCAAGAGTTTGCGGTTGCTGTGAGCTGTGACCCCACAGTATTCTACTGAGGGCAACAGACTCTGTCTCAGTAAAATAAATAAATAAATAAATAAATACATAATAAAAATAGCCGGGCATTGTGGTGGGTACCTATAGTCCCAGCTACTTTGGAGGCTGAGGCAAGAGGATCAGTGAGCCCAAGAGTTTGAGGTTGCTGTGAGTTATGATGCCACTGCACTCTCTGCTGGCTGACAGAGTGAGACTCTGCCTAAAAAAGAAAAAGAAGAAGTAAAATATTACAAGGATAATTGCAACCCCATATGAGCTCTTCCCTGATCGATCTCACTTCCATTCCTCTTACCCTGGAGGAAATAATGATCCTGAAGTTGGGGTGTGTGTATAACAATGTACAAGGTTGGACAATTAAGTTTGTGAACTCATCTTAGAAAAAAAATGCTACATATCTCATTGCTGAATATTACTGTGTTTACCAGATGGCCAACGGGAGCACTTTGAAAGTGATTGTGGTAACATTCAGCACTGAGGTATCCAGCACTTTTTTTAGGATAGGTTTGGGAACCTAATCATACAACCTTGAAAGTATGTTACAAGAAATTTATTTAAGTATATGTAATGCTACTCCAGGGAAAACAAGCTGTGAATGTATATACACACACACACACACACACACACACACACACACACACAGACACACACATGTACACATAGATATGCATACACACACACACACACACACACACACCCCTCCTTATATTTACATTTACAGGCTTAGCATACCAAATCTGAAAATTCAAAACCTAAAATGCTACCAAATCTAAACTTACTGAATACTCACATGATGCTCAAAGGAAATGCTCACTGGCACCTTTTTTTTTTTTTTTTTTTTTTTTGTAGAGACAGAGTCTCACTTTATTGCACTCAGTAGAGTGTGGTGGCATCACAGCTCACAGCAACCTCCAACTCTTGCCTCAGCTTCCTGAGTAGCTGGGACTACAGGTGCCCACCACAACACCCAGCTATTTTTTTTGTTGCAGTTTGGCTGGGGCTGGGTTTGAACCCGCCACCCTCAGTATATGGGGCCAGTGCCCTACTCACTGAGCCACAGGTGCCGCCCTCACTGGTACCTTTTGGATTTTTGGATTTGAGATGCTCCATCAGTATGGTGTAAATATTCTAAAATTCAAAAAAATCCAAAACTCCTGGTCTCAGGCATTTCAGAACAGGGATCCCTGGCCCACACATCCACACACACATCCTTTGTGGCTGGTATACAGGTTTGCATTCCTCTCCTTTCTGTGGAGGTGTAACAGAATCTTCTCTTTTTCACCAGTTTGGAAGTTTCCTAGTGACTGCTTCCATTTGGGTCTATATCCTTTTACTGAAGTGAGAACTTGAATACTAAATCTGGTTTCCCAGAAGCCTACAAAGCAGTACTTAGCTTGGTAACTTTTCCAGGACTCACAGAGGTAAGGTTCACATACTTAGTTTTATCAGCAAGCTCAGAGCTGATTTTTCTCTCAGGGATGACTCATTTCCAATTGAATTCTTAGGAAACCTGATGTGTCAAACAGAATGCTTCTGGTTGGATTTTCATACTCAGATCCTGGTGCTCTCTGGCACTTGAACCCCTTGGTGACTTTAATTGAGAAAGTCCGTGTGCATTAACTTGGTGTTCACCGCTCTGTGTATTCTGACTCCAGCCTGTCTTCCAAATCTAACCTCTCTGACTCTGCCAACTAACCTTATGTTTAAAAGTCAAAATAGAATCATCACCATTTTTGGCATTAGCCACATGTATTTCTAACTTAGCACCATTGCTCATTCAGTTTCTGTGTCCTAGCCTGCCCTTTTTGTATTTGTTCTTGTCAGAACAATCTACTGGATACCATTTGTTTGGCCACATGAATAATACATCTTCTGATGTCAAAAATTAACACCTTAAGGAAAAGGTAGCACTCAGCCATAACACAGGATTAAATACATTTGTGCCACAAAAGAAGTGTGAGTGAATCTTATGGAGTTTCAAAGACAGGAGGGAACACCTAAGATTGGAGGGAGCAATCAGCCTTCAGAAGCCCCCCTTTCTCATGTAAGGGAATCTGAAGGAGGCCTCAGAGGAGGCTGGAATTGGACGTGTTAATATGACGCACAGCACCAATGAGGGTATGGAGGAAAAAAATTAGGAGTAATGTCTGAGGTACTGCAAGGAGTTTGGTTGGCTGTAGCATGGTTCTGTGGAAGGACTGAAGGACATGGGGCCCAGAGCATGGGAGAGCCTTAATTGTTAGCTTTAGATTGTCCATCAAAGTAGAGCAATGGCCCCCGATGGCTATAGTTTCATGGCAGACGATTTTTCCTCTGACTGGGGGTTTGGGGGCAGATCTGGCAGGAGGCAGAGCTCTGGAGGTGGTGCGAGTGATAGGAGTGGTTGTGAATACCAAGGGAGCTTTGCTGACTTGTCCGCAGCTCTCCTACTGTGCTCATCTCCTGCTGTGTGGCCTGGGAGGAGGGTGTAGGTTGGGGACCACAGAATTAGAGGACTGTGCTGGGGAGCCACTGAAATTTGAACAGTCTTTTAAAATTCAACTCAAATACAGCATCTGTAAACCTTCCTGATTTCCTGCCATCAGATGAAGCCCCTCTACTCTAAATGCCCCTAGAGCCTTCTATAGCTCTGTCATGCCATTTAATTGAGCAGCTACCCTGTGGCAGGCACAGTGCCAATCATGAGGACTGGAGAAGATAAATAAGGTAATGATGGCATTTGGTCTTTTAGGTGCTGTCTTTTCTTCCCTAGTGGAATGTAAAGTTCTTGATATTTGGACATCAATCCATCTTTGTGCTTCCTCCCAACCCCTACATGCAGCTCAGTGCTTTGTACACAGTAGGTGCTCAGAAAATATTCAGAGACTTAGAGCCATGAAGGAGCTGAGAGTCTAAACTCCTTTTTTGTGAAGGGGATAGGACTGAGGTTCAGGGAGGTTAGGAACGTGCTGAGGTGCACAGTAGTTAGCAGCAGGGTTAGGTGGAGAACCAGGGGGTCTTTCTTTCACCTAGACCATATTTGAGTAGGCACTCTTGAGAATAATTAAACCTGGATATTTGGGTTTTGAGCAATTTCTTTTTGTTTTGTTTTGACACAGGGTCTCTCTCTGTTGCTCAGGCTAGAGTGCAGTGGCTTGACCATAGCTCATTACAGCTTCAAACTCCTGGGCTCAATGATCTGTCTTCCACAGGCTCCTGAGTAGCTTCCTGCCATGTGCACAGCTAATTTGTCTGTATTTTTATAGAGATGGAGTCTCATTATGTTGTCCAGGCTTTTCTTGACCTTCTGGCCTCAAGCAATCCTCCTGCCTTGGCCTTCCAAAGTGCTAGGATTACGAAAGGTGCTTTTTTTCTTTTTTTTTTTTTTTGAGACGAGTGTCAAGCTGTCACCCTGGGTAGAGTGCCGTGGTGTCACAGCCCAGCAACCTCAAACTCTTAGGCTTAAGCGATTCTCTTGCCTCAGCATTCCAAGTAGTTGTGACTACAGGTACTCAACACAATGTCCAGCTATTTTGTTGTTGTAGTTGTCGTTGTTTGACAGGCTCTGGGCTGGACTTGAACCCACCAGCTCCTGTGTATGTGGCTGGCACCCTAGCCACTGAGCTATAGGCACCGAGCTGTGTATTTTTTTTTTTTTTTAACAAACTGAATTAGAAATTGAATTCATTAATAAGGTCTGTTAAGCAAAACAGGATGAAGACAGCATGCTTTTCTGAGAGTTCCAAATTCTAATTAAGTAGGTCATTTAAAACTGCCAGTGGGACTCCAGTGCAGCAGGATTGAAAAAGAAAAGGCAGAAAAAAATGATTGAGGTTTTAAAAGCTGACCTAGTTAAGAAAAGGAAACTTGAAAGAGTATATGACCTCAAAACTTTTGTAAACAAGAAGATTTTTAATTTTGTTTGTTACCTTTAGCAACCTTTTATTTTTTTATTTTTTTTATTGAGACAGAGCCTCAAGCTGTCACCCTGGGTAGAGTGCTGTGGCATCACGGCTCACAGCAACTTCCAACTAACTCCTGGGCTCAAGTGATTCTCTTGCCTTCGTCTCCCAAATAGCTGGGACTGCAGGTGCCCGCCACAACGCCTGGCTATTTTTTGCTTGCAGCCATCATTGTTTGGCGGGCCCTGGCTGGATTTGAACCCACCAGCTCAGGTGTATGTGGCTGGCACCTTAACAGCTTGAGCCACAGGCGCTGAGCCAGTAATCTTTTTATTTTTTAAGACAGAATCTGACTTTGTCATCCTTGGTAGAGTGCTGTAGCATCACAGCTCACAGAAACCTCAAACTCTTGGGTTCAAGTGATCCTCTTGCCTCAGCCTCTGGAGTAGCTGGGACTACAGGCACCTGCCACAACACCTGGCTGTTTTTTAGAGACAGAGTGTTACTCTTGTCACCCTGAGTACAGTACCATGGCATCATAGCTCGCAGCAACCTCAAACTCTTGGGTTCAAGCGATTCTCTTGCCTCGGCCTCCCAAGTAGCTGGGACTATAGGCACCTGCCACAACACTTGGCTATTTTTAGAGATGGGGACTCCCTCTGGCTTAGGCTGGTCTCAAACGTGAGCTCAGGCAATCTACCTGCTTGAGCCTCCCAAGTGCTGGGATTACAGATATGAGCCACCATACCTGGCACCTTTAGTAGCTTATTTTTGTTTTCTTCTTTCTAGAAATAATTCATTTACCTAATAGAAACACATTTCTGAAGGTAATAAAGACTTCAGCCAGTGACTGTGTCTGCGTCTGCTTTGATCTATTTGAGAACTGCAAGGATTTGACTCTTAATAATTCTCTGAAATATAAATTAAGTAGCATGAGTGATATGTCATTTTTTAAATTAAATGTCTAGTGAGTTACTGAAGTTAGTCTTAGAAACAGTCATTTTAGTGATTTCAAAACATGACTACAATTTTAGTTTTTAAGTTCAAGTTTATGTGAGGGTACAAACAGCTAGGTTACAACGTTTACATTTGTTAGGTAGAGTCCCTTTTATAGTTGTGTCTCACACCCAAGAGGTGCCCATTAAATGCCAATCTCTTGGCAGATGTTCCCCGTGAAGGAGGGTCAGAGTGTCTTTCCCCCAGTGAGGGCAGTCAGCAGAGGAGGGACCTGCTTATGGTTTTGGTAGTTTCTAAATAGAAATTTTATTTTATTTTATTTTATTTTATTTTATTTTATTTTATTTTATTTTATTTTATTTTATTTTATTTTATTTTATTTTATTTTATTTTATTTTATTTTATTTTATTTTATTTTATTTTATTTTATTTTATTTTA
>CAUYPK010085376.1:0-24391 GCA_963574355.1 Loris lydekkerianus | reverse complement strand
AGGTGTGGCACACACCAAGGCCCCACCCACCCTCCTTCCCTCTCTCTGCTCTTCCTTTCCTTATCCCTCCCTCCTTCTTTCTCTCTCTGCTTTTCCCTTCCCCCACCCCCACGGTGACCTTAATTGTCATTAATTGTCCTCCTCATATCAGAATTGAGTACATAGGATTCATGCTTCCCCATTCTTGTGAGGCTTTACCAAGAATAATGTCTTCCACTTCTATCCAGGTTAATACAAAGGATGTAAAGTCTCCATTTTTTTTAATGGCTGAATAGTATTCCATGGTGCACATATACCACAACTTGTTAATCCATTCTTGGGTTGGTGGGCATTTAGGCTGTTTCCACATTTTGGTGATTGTAAATTGAGCTGCATAAAATTTAATTCTAAATTCAAGCTTTTGCCTTATTGATATGAATGTCAACTTTATGTTTAATTTCTATAATGCTTACAAGTTTCAAGCAATTAAATAAAAAGGCTGGTGATAGCACAGAGTCATATTATAAAAGGGAATTATATGACCATTTCTACCCCTCAAAATATGTGTCATGTTAGACTACATAAAAATTAGATCAAAACATAAAAACTAAAGGCAAAAATGACTTGAGATAATATTAATAGTATGAGAGGTAATATTAATACATTAAAAAATCTTATTAATAGCAAAAAATCTCCATAGGAATTTTGCTTGCTGTAAAAAAAGCAATTTAGAAATGAATGAACATATAAACATGTACCAGTAACTAACATATAGATTTAAAGCATACATTCTTGCTAGAATGCTATATAGATGCAAATTAAAATAATAATGCAACATTTTAAATTATCAAATGGAATTTTTAAGCAAAATAACAAGTCTGAATAAACAGGAATTTTTATGTACCTATATACTCGAATATATACGGTATTTTGTTAAAATTCTAAACAGATGCAATATTAATAAGGACAATTTGGTGATATATAATAAATACTATTAATTTCTCTCTGTATGCTAAGACACTCTTTTGAGCCATTGTATATATTCGCTCACCTAATCTTCATAACAGTTGTGAGGTAGCTACTATTACAGATGGCATATAAGTGAGAAAAATGGCACTCAGAGTTTGTAACATACCCCCCAGGTGGCACAGCTTGTCAGGGGCAGGACCTGGATTATAACTAAGGCAGCTTGCCTTCATAATTCAAATTCAAAATTATGATCCTGGTCCTGCCAGAAAGTTTTTAAATAGATATACCACTGACATGAAAACTTACTTTAGAAGTAGATGTTAAGAAAATGATCATGAATGTTTATAAAGATTTCATTACCAAGGTACTCTAGTAACACAGCTTTCAAAAACAGAAAATTGAAAATGCCCAACAAAAAGAGCATATTTGAACAGACTAAAGACATTATTAAAAGAATGTTATAGAAAATACGAAATGACATGAAAATTTACAACATATGCATTATTTGGTGAAAATAAGGCAAAATACTGTATACCACATACCCTTGTTCAAAAAAAATTGGAATTATAAATATCAGTGTAACAATAGTTAATGCCTTCAATTAATGATAATTTTATTTGTTTTTATCTCTTTAGAATACTTCTATAACGTCAGAACAAAAAGGCAAATAAACCTCTTGAGATTAAACATATTCATACATATTTTCTTTTATCTTTTCTATGTAGACAGACAGCATTATTGTTTCCAAGAGAAATGGAAAACAATTTGAAAGAATACTTTTGTACTTGACTTTATAAAAATTTAAAACATCTGAATGGTAAAAAATAATTAGGAATATTAAAGAGCAATGAAAAATGAAAAATTAATTTTAATCAATCTTTAATCATTTTAATTATTTTTAATTAATTATTGTAATTATTTTAAAAATTATTTTCATCATACATCACTAAAAATGTTTAATATCCTAATATATTAAGTTTTTGTGAATTGACGAGAAAAAGACTGAACTAGAAAACCAAGCAAACTATCTAAAAGCGAGATTAACTAAAAAATAAGAGGGACATTCTATTGACCAACAGCACACCTTCAAGCTCAGTAGTAATCATAGTCGTTCATTCCAGTTAAATTTGATGTGTCTGTTGCTTGTGACTCAAGAGTGTTCCAACTGATAAATCTACATGAAAATGTGTGGGTTCACGTGGTGGCAGGAACAGACTGTGGTGGGGATGGGTCCTGTCAGCCTTTTCTCTAAAATATATCCCAAATACCACCTTTCTCTCCCTTCTCAACATTCGCACACTTGTCCAAGTCACCAGTACCCCTCTAGACTAATGTAACAATTCCCCTAATTGATCCTATGATTTAGCTCATAGCCCTCAATTCTGCTCTCCAGTTAAAAGCCAGATATTTAAAGCAGAGCACGTTGCTCTAAGCAGTACTCTCCCAGAACTAACTTCATATTGCATCTTCAAATCAAATGCCAGCTATCACATTGCCCTGCCTTCTTTCCTTTGTAGGACTTCCTCATAACTGGAAAAGTGTTTGGGGGGAGAGAAATTATTGCTTGGTTATGGTAAATAGCTATAATCTATCATGTCGGTATCTAACATAAGTATCACATAGGCTGGGACATTCTTGTGTTGTTCAGACCTATATGCTGAGTACCCAAAAATGTGCTTCACACAGTAGGAACTTTGTAAGGATTCATAGACTCTAACTGAATTAGTGAAATGATAATGAATAGAGAAAAAAAATGAGCCATTAAGGTGAAATTTTAAAGACAGGGAAATGAGAATACATCTGTATTTTACTTCACTGGAAATTTATATCTGTTCTATTTAAAGATCATCTCACTGTACCATGATTCTCAAAGTAGGATCAAATATAGGTTTTGATTTAGTTTGAATCATCAGGGGTCTAAATTTGCCCCATTTAATCTTATCCATGACTTTTCTTGTTCATGAGTTAAATGCTAAGAAAAGGTGGACATCAGGTCAATATAGCTTGTGTGAATCATGTAAGAATTCTTCACAAGATCATAGAAGTTCTAATACTGCTCATTCAAGAAAGAGCTCATCTATAAATTATACTCAGAATTTATTGGGAAAGAATTAATCAAATATTTTAGATTGACTCAGAAGCTGTTTTTTCCCTCCAATTTGTAGAAATAAAATTTTTATTAAAAATACAAAATGATCTCCAAGAGATGTTTCTATTCCCTTGTTTATATCCTGTTGTGAATAATACAGCATTATTTACAATAGCCTAAAAGTGGAAGAGACCCAAGTGACCACCAACAGATGAAAAAATAAACACATTGTGGCGTATATATACAATGGAATATTAGTCAGCCTTTAAAAGGAAGGAATTCTGACATAATGCTGCAAATGGAAGAACCTTGAGAAGATTACGGCTAACTGAAATGAGCCACTATGAATCCATTTATATGAGGTCCCTGTAGCATTCAAGTTCATTTCTGTGAATGAAAGTTACCAGGGGTTATGGGGAGAGGGGAATGGGGAATTATTCTTTAACTGGGTACAGAGTTTCAGTTTTTTCAGAATAAAAAGTGTTCTGGAGATTGGCTATATAACAATCTGAATGTGCTTAATACTACTGAACTGAGGGGTGGCTCATGCCTGTAATCCTAGCAATCTGGGAGGCCGAGGCAGGTGGATTGCTTGCACTCAAGAGTTCAAGACTAGCCTGAGCAAGAGCAAGACCCTGTCTCTACTAAAAATAGACAAAAAATTAGCTGGGCGTAGTGGTGCATGCCTGTAGTCCTAGCTACTCGTGAGGCTGAGGCCAGAGCATGGCTCAAACCCAAGAATTTGAGGTTGCTGTGAGTTATGATGCCATGGCACTCTACCCTGGGTGACAGAGTGAGATTCTGTCTGAAAAAAGAAAAACAAAACACTACTGAACTGTGCACTTAAATAATTATCATAGCAAATTTGTTATATATATTTTACAAAATTAAAAAAATGAGCTGGGATATACTTTTAACCCAACGAAATAAAATTCTTCCAAAACAGACATTGAAGGTAAACAAATTGTTAAGAATCAAAGCTAACTCTTCAGAGAGATCCTTGAGCATGTCTCACAGTATGAACCTTTCAAAGACTTTTTTTTGTCTTGAAATACAATGAGGGATTGCTACATATTTCCAATCAGAAAATAGCCTGGAACCTTAAATATTCAAAGGTTAAGTCAATTCACAAAGCTTGAAAAGATATGCCTTGCAAGAGCACCCTACAAAGTGGTTTTGGTTTGCATTTCTCTGATGATTAAAGATGATGAGCATTTTTTCATGTGTCTATAGACCATGTGTCTCTCTTTTTCAGAGATGCTTCTATTTATGTCTCTTGGCCACAGTGACGTGGGATCCACTTTGAGATACCATCTAACTCCAGTAAAAGTAGCCCACACAAAATCCCAAAACTACAGATGTTGGCATGGATGTGGAGAAAAGGGAACACTTCTGCACTGCTGGTGGGAATGCAAGCTAGTACGTTCCTTTTGGAAAGATGTTTGGAGAACACTCAAGGATATAAATGTAGACCTGCAGTTTGATCCTGCAATTCCTCTACTAGGTGTACATCCAAAAGACCAAAAATCACTTGGCAACAAAGATATTTGCACCAGATTGTTCATTGCAGCTCAATTGCTAATTGTCAAGTCTTGAAAGAAGCCCAAGTGCCCATCAACACATGAATGGATTAATAAATTATGGTATATGTATACCATGGAATACTATGCAGCATTTAAAAAATGGAGACTTTACCTCTTTTATGTTTACATGGATGGAGCTGGAAAATATTCTTCTTAGTAGAGTAGCTCAGGAATGGAAAAAAAATACCCAGTGTACTCAGTACTATTATAAAACAAATTTACAACCACTCACACTTTCATATGAGAGATGAATCACAACTATAGCCCAGGTTGAAGGAGGGAAGGGGAGGGGAATGGGAAGAGAGGGAGGGTTAATGGTAGGACCACACCTATGGAGCATATTGCAAGGGTACAAGTCAAATCTATCAAGTATTGAACACACATGTCTTAATACTGTGATTAAGTAAATGAGGTAAAAGATATGTTAACTAATAGGATGTAAGCACTCTAATTTGTACAAATAATCAACACATTGAATCCCACAAAGGCATAAATGTATTCATGATCTATATATATATGACTTAATTAAAAAAAAAGAGCACCCTACAACTTCAATAAAATTGCTCACTAAATTTACATCTTGAGTATACTACAGGGTGCCCTGATGACATGTGTTTTGACCAAACTTAGATTCTCGACATAAATTTATTATATTTAAGCTTTTCTTTGAATCTAAGAAACATAAAAGTATTAAGCTTACATAACATGTCAAGTGATTTCTTTTGGTTTTTAGGGTATACAACACTGCCTTTATTTTGACTGGCTTTGACTATTTGGTTTTGGATTTTTATTACATGGCGATCTTTGTTAAATTAAGAAGTGGTAGGCCAAATTAAACATGATTATATTATTTTATATTTAATTATGCAATCTCTTTGGATGGAACCGGTTGTGAAATGTAAAAAAATCAGTATTAGGAAGTAACATCACACAGATCAAAATTAGTGGCGTCAACAGTCAAATATACTTTCTAGACCATAGGAGTGATTTTCATGCTCAAATAAAATGGTAACGTACTACTTGATTTTATAAAAAAAAAAAAAAAAGGTGTCATTTACCATGTGCTTTCACAAAAATAATTTTTTAATTTTTTTTTTAAATTTGAAGATTCAAATCAAATGTGGGTTTGATCATTTGGGGTGTCAAGGCAGTCTGGAGTATTTTACAATTATGGCCACATTTGGGAAAGGAAAAATCCCACATCATAGGTCGTTCTCAGGGGCATCTGTTTAGTCAATGACTTATCTGGATGTGTATTAACACAGGCTTTAATTTAATAAAAAATGTGTTTGTTCTTTTCTCTTATAAAGACTTTTTCTTTCCTTCTAGAAAATACTGAGGTTACACTAAAAATAATCCTGTCCATCAGTCTTAGATTAAGGCCATCACAAGCAATATTGTGGAGAATTACTGTAACTGTGTGTATAATGATTGTTCCGAGTGCACCAGTAAATTACCATGACCAGAATCTGAAGAATTACAGTTAAATGGCAAAAAAAAAAAACAACTTTCTTTTGAATGCTAAGCCACAGTACCTACTTCCAAGAAAAGGATACAGAAAATTATGGAAATCATCTGGGCAATTTACAGTCTAATTTTTAAATACCCAAGGCTTGAGTGATTAGGTTATTCTATCTCCCTCTCCTAGTTTCCAAAGTGTATATGGATCCAGCCAGAAGAGTTTAAAAAGTTCATGTACTTCCTGAGTCATGGCATTTCACAGGTGAGAACACACAATAAGAATGTTTCCTGCCCTAGTGGTTTAGGATGTTTGAAGGGTTTAATCACATCCATAAAAGTCTCTCTTGAAGCGTATTGCTTGTGAATGACGTCTTTTGCTGGTTTTTTTTTTTTTTTTTTTTTTCAAGTGGTGACTTCGTAGACAAAAAAATGACTAATGCACAAGACCCAAAATAAATTTTATCTCCTCCATCCCCATTCCCCATAATCTCCTTCCCACACACACTTGTTTTTAAGTGAATGGAAATAAAGTCCAAACAATCCAAACTGCTAAATTCCATTGTGTATATATGCAGTCATGTTCAACCTAAGATGATATCCCAGCCTCCCTCCTCTGGCCCTCACAGATGCCCCTGTCCTTTTCATTACAGAAAACATTCTTCTTGGACTTCTGCTCCAAAGAACTCTGAGGCACTTTGAAGTGGACCTTTTATTACCAACATTTTCTAGCTAGAGATTATTGAATCAAGGTTATTGAAAGACAACCCTACATGAAAAGATATTTCCATGTACTTGACTCTTACTAGAGCAGAAAGTTTAAACAACTAATACAATATAAAGCTGAGAAGGACCAAAGAGATTATCTAGTTTACCCTTCCTGGGTTAAAGATAAGCAAAGAAGCACAGCCAAGCCATTCATTTGCCATAACTACATGCTGGCTCCAGCAACTGTATTTAATTTCAAAAATTTTAGGAGGTACAAGTGGTTTTTGCTGCCTGGATGAATTATATCACACGAAGTCAGGTCTTTCCGCAAACCTATTACCAGAATGGTGTACACTGTACACTATGGGAACATTTCTATCCCTCACCTGCCTCCCACCCTTTTCTCTTCTTGGTTTCTGGTGTCTATTGCTGCCGTGTTTATTTTTCCATTTCTGATATACTTCACTTAGGATAATGGCCTCCACTTCCACACAAATTGCTGAAAAATACATTATGGCATTTCTTTTTATGGCCAAGTCATACTCCACGGGGTGTGTGTGTTTGTGTATATACAGACACACACAAATACACACACATTGTCTTTATCCACTCATCAGTGGATGGGCACATAGGTTGGTTCCATATCTTTGCAATTGTGAATTACACTGTGATAAAAATTCTGCTGGAGGTGTCTTTTTGATATAATGACTTCTTTTTCTTTGGGTAGGTGCCCAGTAGTGGGATTGCTGGATTGAATGATGCGTGTACTTATAGTTTTTTTAAGGACTCTTCATACTGCTTTCCATAACAGTTGTACTAGTTTACATTCCTACCAACAGTGAAAAGCATTCCCTTTTCACTGAATCAGTGCAAATATCTATTGTTTCTTGACTTTATAATAATGGGGAATCCTGACAAGGGTAAGGTGACCAATTATCAGGGAAATGCAAATTAAAACCAAGCTTTTTTTTTTTATTGTTAAATCATAGCTTTGTACATTAGTGCAATCGCCTGTACCCATTCTAAGATGCCCCCCACAAGCTAACTCTTAATCTAATGTCGTTTCCACTCTGCCAATCTACCAAGGTGCTCACTCAGCAGAGAATCAGGATGAGAGAAGGTGCTAAAGCCACCTGGTTATTAATGCTCAAGTTAAATACCTTGGGCAGAAATAATTACATATTGACTAAGTTGAGATTTTTTTAGGAATCAAATAATCAAACAGAAAGAAAAAAAAAACAGCAAGCTTAAACTTTCTTTCTTCTAATGCCCCCTTTATTTCTTTTCCAAAGGACACCAATGAAAAATAGAAAGTTAAAGAAAATGAAATAAAAGGAGAATCAAAGACCCAGATAACTTAAAATATTAGGTAACACTTAGCCTGCATCAGTTCCAGTGTAGTCATACTTGGCAAACTATGGTCTTTCACCACTTCGAAGTACCAAATGAATTTTTGTTCAATTGGGTTGAGTAAAAATGAAAGATAAAATCAAACTAAGATCTCTGATGTAGCTTTTTGTGAGGGGGATAAAAAATGTATCTCTGTGAATCTTTTAATACATATTTCCCTCCTTGCTTTAATAGCTAGGAAGCTCAGGGCCAAATTGCTGAGCTCCGTCTACCAACAACATAATGCATATTGCATGCATTTTTTATACTAGTCTAGTCATAGCCCTACCTCTAACTTTTCTCTTTTCACTTTCATTTATTTGCAACTTATAACTTTGAATCCTTTTTCAGAATGAGGAATAATATAAATCAATCACATTATCCATAAATCTCAGATTTTACCTTTTTTAAAAATAAAAATAAAATGCTTCTAGGCACGAGATGATAGAAACACCAAGGGGATAACGCTATGCAGTGGTGGGATTGCCATTCATGAAGCTGAACCAAGCTACACGGTTCTCCTTTGGTCCCCAGGTAACTCCATTGGGACTTTAAATAAGCTGCATGATAATAAACAGAAATATATAGGAATACCCTCAGAGTACATGGAACTTGGGAAATCAGTATGTGCTCCCTCCTCCAAGCACTAATCTCTAGGTGACAACTCCTTAAATGAACACCAAGCATAGCCTTTGAGGAAAATGTGCTGGGAAACATTACAGAACTTGGAATGTGACGGGTCTGGGACAAGAGATACATGTTCATGTGTGCACACACATGTATTCTTCTAGTCTTAGGTAAAACCCAATACTTCTATTCCAGAAATTAGACTCAATAGAGCTATGGGACTAAATTCCTGAGATTGCACATGTCATATATTTTGGGGAATACTCTGATAAGCAGTATTTAAAAGTACATTAGATTTTCCCCCTCCCCACTGTGGTCAAATATTGCAACATAAAATTACCATTTTATCATTGTTAAGTGTACAGTTCAGTAGTGTTAAGCACATTTGCATTGGTGTGCAACAAGTCTCTGGAATACTTCTCATCTTACAAAACCAAAATTCTGCAACCATTAAACACCAACTCATCATTCACCTCTTTTAGCCCTTGGCAATCACTACTCTACTTACTGCTCTATGGATTTGACTACCCCAGGTACCTCCCATAAATAGAATCATATGGTATTTGCGTGTGTGTGACTGGCTCATGTCACTTAGCATAACATCCCCAAGGTGCATCCATGTTTTATCAAGCATCCAAATTTCCTTTTTTTTAAGTATGAATAATATTCCATTGTATTCATAAATCACATTTTATTTACCCATCATCTGTCAGTGGTCACTTGGGTTGCATCCACCTTTTGCCTATTGTGAATAATATAATTATAAACATTGGTGTATAAATAAACTTCCAAGTCCCTGCTTTCAATTATTTTGTGTATACATATACCAGAAGTAGAATTACTGAATCATATGGCACTGTTTTCTATATGTCTATACCATTTTATATTTCCACCAATAGTGCACAAAGGTTCCAATTTCTCCACGTCCTCGCTAATAATTATTTCCTGTTTTCTGAGATAATCACCACCTTAATGTATGTGAAATAATATCTAGTTATAGTTCCATTGGTTTTTACAGAAGAATTTTCAGAAAACTGCTCTGTACTTCAGAGGACATTTAAAAGGAGAAATTCACAATTGCAAAGACACGGAAACCCAAGTGCTCACAAATATATGAATAGATTGATAAAATGTGGTATATGCATACTATGGAGTACTACACAGCCATAAAAAAAATCTAGTATCTTTTGTAACAACCTTAATGGAACTGGAGTCCATTTTTCTAAGTGCAACATCAGTGAATGAAGAAACAAACCCATGTACTTAATACCAAGCTGGAACTATGGACCAACAGTTACATGCACTTACAGAAGTAAATCTCATTGAATATCAATCTGGGACGGGGGGAAGGGAAGGATGGGTAAATTCACACTGGGTGGAGGCCATGCCTATAACCTTTATTTATTTTGTACCAAAAACAAAGTATGTAATCAAAACTAGTGTATTCCCCTAGTATTCTGAAATTTTTTTAAGTAATAAGTATTTTAAAAAAGAGAATTTGGTAAGTGATGAGATTTCCAAGGATTTGTAAGAGAAAATAATCTTCATCAGACAGTTTGACTTTAACTCTGTTAATAACATAAAAACAAGATCCATCTTCTCCTAACCCCCAGTGCTTTGCGTAGGGTCTCACACCCCTCCAGTAGTGACTATGTAATGTAATGATATAAATTATGAGGCCTGGATGCTTGTGATTAGTCATTATGGCTAAATTTCTTCTTCAGGAACAATATTACATGGCGGCAAAGATGACTATAAATGGTTGTCTATACAAAGAGAAAGCAGAAGTTCCAATTCATTCTTTTTACTTTACTCTCCTTGAGCATTCTTCATTTGATAAAACCTGAAACACATTTAGCCCTGAGCACCAGCCCCCATCCCCCTTCTTAAATGTGTGCGTCTGAAGAGAATGAATCCATATGTTTCTGATTCACTTACAATTAATTCATCACAATGTTGTTTTGATGTCCAAGAAGCTTTATTCAGCCTCTCTCATGAGTCTTTTTTCTTAGAAACAGGAAATTGTGTCTTGCCAAAAAACAAACTCAAAACACACTAAAGGGTTTTGAGCTGAGTTTGAAACACTAAGACCTCTACATCTAAGTGGCTGCCAAACTTGGACAAGAACATCTCTTCTACCCTACATGCAAGCCAAACTCAGATTTAATATGAGATTAAACTCTGACTCTTGAGATACCCAGCATGACCTAAGCTTTTTCTGTAAAAGTACCATAAGATTTCAGGTAAGCAGCAAAGCAGTCTGAGGAAGAGAAGAAAGATCAACTGATTTTTTTTTTTTAAGTTTACATTAGCAAGACACTGTGAGTTTATAAAAATGTCTGTAGATAGTATATCCAGAGATAAGCTCCTGAGTAATCTTTCTCATCCCCTCAGTCTTGTTTTTTTTTTTTTTGTTTGTTTATAAATTACCCCAAACAGGATGGCTTAGCACCAGGTGGCATTAACCATCAGAGTCCCTGCTGTTCTTTATCCACGTGGTCTCTCCGTGTACCAAATTTTCTTTTCACTGAGATCAATGTCATTCATTCTTCAGTGATCCAAGCATCAACACTTTAACCATCTCTAGGATTCTGTTCCTCTTCTACCTGAACTCAAACAGGTTTATGCCTTACATCAATCTGCCTCAAATTCTCCAGTATAACCAAAAAGGTCAGTTTTCTCCAATTTTCACCTTACGCTTTCAGATCTTCAAGTCTTTGCTCACACCATCCCATTTATTATTCTGACTCTCTGAATCTCACTTCCTCTCTAAGATCATGTATGTCATTTTAGCTTGATATGATTCCCTCCTTCTTGTGAATGAGCACTGATTTTAATATATGTACCCATTAGGCATGTACTCATCTGTAACACCTTTTTCATTATGGTCTTATCTATAAAAATCAATTAACTGGGGTGGTGCCTGTGGTTCAAAGGCGGTGGGCACTGGCCCAATATACCAGTGGTGCTGGGTTCAAACCCAGCCACGGCCAAAAAAAAAAAAAAAAAAAAAAATCAATTAACTGAATTAAATTATCTTTCAGGCTGGGGGCAGTGGCTCATACCTTTAATCCTAGCACTCTGGGAGGCTGAGTGGGTGGATTGCTAGAGCTCAGGAATTCAAGATCAGCCTGAGCAAGAGCATGACCCCATTTTCACTGAAGGTAGAAAAAAAAATTAGCCAGACATTGTCAGGCACCTGTAGTCCCAGCAACTCAAGAGGATGAAGCAAAAGGATCAATCACATGACCCTAAGACTTTGAGGTTGCTGTGAGCTGTGACTCCATAGCACCCCAGAAAGAAAGAGTGAGACTTTTAAATACACAAATAATCTTTCAAATGTCATGTTGCTTCAATAACCAGCTGCTAGCATTTTATGTACTAAGGAAAACAGGTAATAGGTGAAAATTTTTTCTTAAATAACAAAAATTTGAGGGTGATTGATGGGATTACATCTACGGGGTGATTGGTGGAATTACACCTACGGTGCATCTTACAAGGGTACATGTGAAACTTAGTAAATGTAGAATATAAAAAAACTAAGAAAATGCCAGGAAGGCTATGTTAACCAGTGTGATCTATGGTGCATATTTTTATCTATAAAAAAAAAAAAGAAAATATGTAAATGGTCTATAATACCAGTGTATGGTGCCACATGATCACATTAATGTACACAGCTATGATTTAATAATAATAATAAAAATAACAAAAATTTAACTGCATTTAGAGAATCTCACATGTGATATACAGAGAAAGATTTTTTAAACCATATAAGACTATAGTTTTATAAATATAGAAGCTATAGATAACACTGCCATTAGGAATTCCAGAGCAACACAATTTAATCATAATATAATATGGAAGAGAAAAATCAACGTTTAGCTTGGCTGAAGTCAGACCCATCAGACATATTCCTGAATTGCCTTAAAATCCACTGTAAATATCAGAAAGAAAGGAAACAAAATTTTTTTTAATTAAATCATAGCTATGTACATTAATGTAACCATGGGGTACAATGTGCTGGTTTTATATATAATTTGAAATATTTTCATCACACTGGTTAGCATAGCCTTCATGGCATCTTCTTACTGTGTTAAGACATTCACATTCTCCATTTGGTAAATTTCACATGTACCCTTGTAAGATGCACCACAGGTGTGGTCCCACCAATTACCTTCCCTCCATCCATCCTCCCCCCCCCTCCCCTTTCCCCATATTCTTGGGCTATAATTGGGTTATAGCTTTCATATGAAAGCTATAAATTGGTTTCATAGTAGGGCTGAGTACGTTGGATACTTTTTCTTCCATTCTTGAGATACTTTGCTAAGAAGAATATGTTCCAGCTCCATCCATGTAAACATGAAAGAGGTAAAGTCTCGATCTTTCTTTAAGGCTGCATAATATTCCATGGTGTACATACAACAATTTATTAATCCATTCATAGGTCGATGGGCACTTGGGCTTCTTCCATGACTTAATATATTTCTTTTGCCTTAATTCATATCAACAAAGAATAATTGGCTAATAATATGAAGTTGAACATAGTTTTCAGAAAAAGTGACATGTCAACCAAGAATTTGTAAAAATGAAAGGAAAAATTCTAAAGAGAAAGAAAAAAGAAATACTAGAGAAAACAATGGGCTTTGTGGAAAGTTTTAGGGTAAGCTGAGATTTTCAAATTTGCATACTTTATTTTCATACAATGCTCATTAAAAAAATTCAGAGTGCACATCAATATATGTTTATTAATTTATAAATTAGGCATCTGTATCATATCTAATCTGTATAGGTAATTTTACAGAAACTTAATTTCTTAAGTTAAAAATAAAACATTAATCTAAATGTTACCCTGTTTCCCCGAAAATAAGATATCCTCTGAAAATAAGACCTACTTACAGGAAAGATAAGACATCCCCTGAAAATAAGACCTAGTGCATCTTTGGGAGCAAAGCTTAATATAAGACACTGCCTTATTTGGGGGGAAACAGTGTAGTACTAGTATATTTTTACCTTAACCCAGTGGATCATGGTTTGGCATACTAATATGTAAATCCTGACCTAGATAATACATTCAAATCTAACCATCTTGCTCTTTTTAAGAGCTATTTTTCAGCTCCCTTTAAGTTTTGTTTAAATTGTTAATGTTAATAATAAACTAAAACTCTTTACCATAACATACATGTATAAGACTACTGGTAACTATCTCATGACTATCTTCCTAGCTTTATTCCCCTCCACTTTCCCTTTGTATGTTTTCTTTTGCTCACCTATTCAGTAAATACACAGGAATTCTCACCCAATTTTGCAACTACTCTTTCTGTGTCAGCTCCTCAATTCTTGGTCAGGATTCCAGCCATCTCTGAGCCTTGAGCTTCTCTTCAATGCTATCTTTCCTGGGTAGTGCTTATCATCAGCACTGAATTTTCCATAAGTACTTTTGAGAAACCATCCCTCTTGTGCCCCTCCAGCTACACCAAGTATGACAATGATCATTTCATAATTCCCTTGTGTACTGTGCTAACACACATGTCCCGTGGATTCTGAGATCTTAGAGCTGGACATGAGCTTACAGAATAAGTAAACCAGCATCCTTACTTCACAGTTCAGGGAGGTTCAGGGAGATCAAAGAACTTGCTTGACAGTCTAGTTCATTTACTCCACAGCATGCACCACCAAATGAAATGATTTCATTTCCATGTTTTTCATACCTACTAAGTCCATAAAATATAGGCTAATGAAGGCAAAACTTTTCTCACTTGTTTTCTCTAAGGAAAAGATGAGCAGTGACAAATATCTTTGTCACTGTTGAGCCCTCAGAGTGCGTATTAGTTTAATTTTTTAAATGTTTTCAATTTTATTTGTATTATATCAATTTTCTCAAATATAATAAAAACTAGACAAAATATAGACATGTATTTGTGACTGGTAAAAGCAAACTTTCATTCATATAAATAAATATTACTGGGTTACATTTATTTCATGTTCATGAACTTGTGTTTTAACATTTTTCTCTTCCAAAGATTAAAGTCTCTTGAACCTTTTTGCTTTCAGTGAGCACATAGACCTTGGCCCACTGTCATGACCATGACCTCTTAATGACTCTTGATTAACAATGAAATCTCAAAACATACAAAGAATTCTAGAATTTTCCCTTTATTTTCTCTAAGACATGGGCACACAGGGCTATCTTTTCAATAAGCATTTCTTGAATAACTAAAAGGAAGAAAAACTGGGCTGTAATTCTTAATCCAACTTCAATCCTCACCCGATCATGTACATCTGGTGAGTATAAGCTCAGGTATCATGTGATGGGTCTTAGTATACTACTTTGTGCTCTGTGTTTTATATAGCATAATACCTCAGGTTAAGACTTAGTAGTAATAAAGTAATTTAAGAGGTACAGTTATTGCTAAAGCCCTAATAAGATTTTTTTTGTAGGGGGGTTACGTAAAGTCCCTCTTATAATAGTATAAAGCCTTAGTAAGATCTTAATGCCAGTCAATGACAAGAAAGAAAAATCACGTACCCCCAACATGTATACTTAAATATATTTCATCCTGAATACCCTCCCCAAAATAATGACATATCTCAGATTTTTGTGAGCCTCAACATCTAAATAAATAATGAAAAAAAAAATTAAGAAAGAATTAAAGAGTTGAAAGAGACGAGAAGAAAAGGGCAAGCTTCCACAGAAAAATCTATTTACTAAATGTCCATGTTGTTAATGGAAATTTATCATTGCCCATAGCATGATGGCTTACTTTTAAGGTTTCTGGAGTTCAGAGTATTTCTAAATCGTAAGCCTGACCAAAAGGTCATGCATTTCAGTATGGTCTAAATAAAGACTATAAGAACAGTGAGAGGCAGACTCAGACACGCAAGAGGGCAGAAACCCAGGAAAATGTGCGGCTGGAGTCATGTGCCACCCTAGGAGTTCTCCTGTCTCTCAAAAAAGTGTGGCTTAAATCAAGTTGTTTGGAGAAAGCATTCCTTAGAGATATTAGTCATCCGTTAGTAATTGCCCCACATGGCAGGCCATCCGTATCTTCCAAAGCTTTAATTTCAGATGAGTGGGCAAAGAGAAAGGATTCCAGTGTCACCAAGTTTGGAAACAGAAGGTGCTTTCTGGGGTCTTAAACATGAGAGCAAGTGTGCATTGTCTGAACTGCCATGAGACGAGGGATAGCCAAAGAATCAAGATGATGCGTAACAAATTTTATGAGCAGAGATGTTGACTTATTTTAAGCGAATACTCTTGAAACACACAGGTTAACTCTGAAAACCCTAGAATTGGAGTGGTGATGATATACTTCCTCCTTTTCAATCATTTGGGAGCAAAATAAGCTCTGTCCAAGTTGTGGGTCAATAGATAAAAGTAAAGAATGCCTAATATCCCAAAATAAAAAAAGACATTGAATACTGTAAGTTTAGTGGAGGGAAGCTATTAGAAAGGACCTCAGAAGGTTGTGGCCAGGCAGGGACAGTTAGAAGGCAAATATACCAGCCTCTGTCGTTTTGACATCAATGAACTAATTTGCTCCAGGTTTTCTTGAGGTTTCTTTTAGTGTATTTATAACCACAAAAGTATTTATTTTGGTCTCCAGATAAAAAGCTTTTTACGCAATGGTGCATATTTCTAAGGTAACAATGTTTCCATTGTCAAAACTGCCATCAGAGGGGGTGGGGTAAGTACGTCACCTTCCCCAGGGACTTGGCCGGCTATCAGCTTTACCAAAGGACAACTTTAGAACTTAATTTCTATTGCCCAGTTGCTAGTTGACAGAGGGGAAAAAATGCTTTTCAAATGATTTCATCTCTTCTGATATCATGAAGAAGGAAAATATTTTAGACACCAATGTCCTAGGACATTTTATTCTTTAACCTGGTACCCAGAACTCGTGCATACTGGATTAGACACAAGGGAAGAGGCAGATGTCCAAAGAATAAATGCATTCAGATGTTTTTTTCTGATTTTTATTAATACTGTGCTCCAGCTGTTCCATCTTTATACTAGTAAAGTCTCAACTCAGCACAAAGGACAAAACAGCCAAAGGCAGAGGTGTTCTGAACCGTTAAAAAGGGAAAAGGATATTTTGTACAAAATTAAAGATAATACCGAAAAACTGGGGCTAGAAACGTCCACATTTTGACAGTTTGCAGAAGGGCACAGTTACTGAGTTTTAGGCTTCTATTGGAAAATAAGATAACAGTCTCGTGACTGTACTAGCCATTGGGCAATCCTCAATTATCCTCAAACACGATTATCCCCAAGAAAATACCAAAAGAGAGATAAAGTGAAAACATGTACCGTTTAAAGCCTCTCTCTCGCACACAAATAAAGTAGACCACAAGAATGAACGAAGTTTAACAATAGCAAAACAAAAGTAGCACCAGCCTTCACTTTGCTGGAAGCTACATGAAACTCAATGATGACAAGCAAGATGTTCGTTCTTAGTCTAAAAAAATGTTTTCCTGGGACAGCTGGAGGGCATGGCTCAGTAGTCTGAACATCTGGTTTGATGTACCTAGACTCCTTGGAGCCATGGGCTGGACAACTGGTGCGATTTGCTTAACTCTTTATCTTTACCAGAACTAAACAGAATGCCTAATTCTTTAGTGTGTGATTTGTGATTCTCAAGAAGTTTTGGGAAAGATGTACCCACCCTGGCTCCATTTGGAGATAAAAGAAGTCAAAGGATTAAACTTGACACTTTAGCCCCAAGTTACTGCCACTGGAGTCTTATGTTTGTTGTTTATGTAGGGTCTTTCAAAGTACTCGCTGACATGGTCCAATGGTAGAAATGAACGACGTTCATGTTCAAAGGATGAGAAAAATGAGACACCAGAATCCCACAGTAAGTCAAAGCAAAAGGCAATGATGAAATTCAGCCCATACACTGGAACTCACAGTCCCTTTATGTGACAAAGTTTTGTGGGAAAGGGTAAAGATTAGTGTGCATCTTGGACCGTAAATAAAGAATTTTATACAAGTGGTAATGCCTATAAAGGCAGTGATCGATCAGAAACGAAGGAAATATAACACTCTTTGAGCTTCAGTTGTTGATCTTCAAACTGGTGGAGAGAATGCCCTCCTAGCTGGTTCAATACAAGGATTAAATGAGATCAACCTCTAAAAATGGGTTTAACACATAATAGGTGATCCAGAAATGTTACTGCCTACTTCATTCTCACTCACAAGGATGTCCTTGTACAGTGAACCTTAAAGAGCTTCCTACCTCCACACAAGAGCTGTGTAAGAGAGTACTTAAGAGTCTTGATGGCTGAACCAAATAATCTGGAAGTGACAAGCCAGCAGAATTTCTTTCACTTGTGTTATTCTTTCCAACGTAGCATAAACTCCCTTCTCTTACCCATTCCTTTATACATTAAATACACATTAAAGTGCTTGTTATGTGGTGAGCCCTGGGAATACCAACAGCAATAAATCAGACCTTCACAAGTGGTTTCAGAGTCTAGTGGAAAAAGGCAGACTTGTACACAAATAACTGCAATGCTGAAAGAAGAATGATACAAAAAACTACTTAAAGATAGCCAGAGTATGATAGATAGATTTTTTTGTCTCAGAGTATTCTTCCCATATCTACTGTCTGGGAAAAATTTTTTGTCTGCAGTCAGGTTTTAATAATGATGAAATTAGCATATGATCTTCTTTATCTGCTACACACTTGTTATCATCATTGCTATAGTTTGGTCTCTTCCAAACCTCGTGTTGAAATATGACCCCAATGCTGGAGGTTTGGGCACAGGAGTAAATATTTGGCTCACAGGAACAGATGCCTCACTCTGTTCCCATGAGAGATGGCTGTTAAAAAGAGACTGGGACCGCACACACACACACCCCCCCTTGCTTCTCTTACCATGTGCTCTCTGCTCGTGCTAGCTCCATCCTCCTTCCACGTGAGTGGAAGCAATCTGAGCCCTTACCCAATAAGCAGGTGCTGGCACCATGCCTCTTGTTACATCCTACAGAACTGTGAGCCAAGTAAATTTCTTTTCTTTGTAAATTACCCAGCTTCAGGGATTGCTTTATAGCAACACTAAATAGGCGAGGATAATCATCGATTACAAAGGGTTGCTGAGAGGATTAAATGAATAATTTCGTATCAAGCACTTAGCACAGTGGCTGGCACAAACTTATAAAGTATTCCATGTCTGCTCATTATTATAATTACCATAATGTCATAATCAGATCATCACTATTATGTTATCATTAAATATAAGAAGACAGTATATTCCAACAACCTTCAAAATGGATCAAGGTCACTGATGGTGAAGAGAGTACTCAGATAACCCATAGATGCTCGATATCCTCAGCCCTCACCCGAGGTCCAAGGGTGTAAGGGTCTCTGAACTACAGCTGTTCTAAAAGATAGTCACTTTAAAAACACTTCAACAGACCTCCCAGTATCTCCCAATCATATCTACTGCACATTCTTGAAATTCTCTTAGCCAAAAACTCAGCTTGATAATGATAAATACTGTTGGAGAAAAACATACATTTCTTAAAGCAGTGGTCCTCCACCAAGGGAATGTTTTTCTCCCTTTCCCCAAGGGGACACTTGCAGTATCTGGACACATTTGTGATTGTTACAATAGGCTGAGAGGGGCTGGAGAGAATAGACATGGGGCTGTGATCTAGTAGTTAAAAATCCAGAGATGCTGCTAAATGTCCCACCAAGAGCAGGATAGACCCCACAACAGAATTATCTGCTCTAAAATGGGACCAAAGTTGAGAAGCCTTGCCTTAAAAAATACACATATTTAGACTTAGACAGGTCTGTTCTTTTTCTTTCTGACATAACTTCACACTATGATACACATGATTAAGTTATACCTTCCTGGACAAGGATAATTGAGGGGATAGGTGTCAGAGAAGGGGTTATGAGCAAAGGGAACTTACTTTGTAAGGAAACAGAAGAAAGGAATAAAAGAAGTGAAAAGTTTTCTATTTCATATTTTATCCAAGGGCAATCTCAACCCCCTTCCTCACATCAAACTTTTTTTTTATAGTATAGAATGCACATATAGAAGGTGTTCCATAAATTTCCACTGTGGAATTTCAATTGTAAATCCATGTTGTATTTTTTTCATGCCCCTGAGGAAGTTCAAACTAGACTGGTAAAGACTGGAGAGGTTAGTAAGTTGGGACACCTATTATACATTAAACATGACGCTCAATTCTCAAGATCTATCAGTGAACAAAGTCAAGTTGCCTGCTCAATTCTCAAGATTACCTATCCTTGTATGGCTCATATTCAATCCACTTTTGAATAAAGTTCAAGAAATTCTTTAACTTAAATACCTCTACATAGGGCAAGGCATTTTTTCAACCATGTCTATTTCTTGATTCAAAAACATAAATTAGTTTTAAGAAAGTTTTCACCTACCTTAGACATTAATCTATTTCCAAGGCCACAAAGCAAAATAGAACAAAGGGGGAAGCCAGTCTTTTGCAGATTGTTGGTTAAGAAAATTAAGTTTGTAGCGCATAAGAAACCAGTATGTGGAAGACATCCAAGCCTAGGTAAGTTCCTCCAGTCCAGGTAATAAAACAAAGATGGAGAATTGAAATATCTATTCTAGGACCTTCCACATCTTAGAAAAAAAAAGGTTTTCATAACAAAACTAGCAACTTTCAAAATAGCATTCCACAATTGTGTTAATACTAAAAGTCACTTAGGTATAGTTTCAGTCTTCATTACAGTTGAAAGCATGAGGCTATTTACTCTGAATCTGTCTGATTAGTATCAGTGATAGCATTTAATCACCCCTTCTATAGTTCCAGTCTTGGGAGACTAATGACACCTTGAACTTGTCCTGTTCTCCTCTGAAAGGCTGGAAAAGGTGTAGGCAGATAAATGTTACCTGCTTCACAATTCTTCTGAAGATCTGTCCCCACAGAGGCAGCGATAACTCTTGAGGTTCTCTTTTCCATATATTTTTCTTATAGATTTTCACTCATTCAAACATTACTTTGAACAATAGAGTATGATCACCTCTCCTAGACTTTACATTACTTATAAGAAGAGACTGTATTTAAATCATCTTTTTTTGGCAGCACCTAGCACAATTTATGGCATCCACAAAATATTAGGGAAATACAATTAATTAGTGGAGTCAGATGTACTTGGATGGAATGAGAGGATGGTAGCCCAGGAAATCTTGAGAACCCCGGGAAAGTAGTTAACAAGTTTATTGGGCATGTTAGGCAGAAATCTAAGGAAAGAACCTTTTGATTCACACCTCACCTTCCTTATCCTGTTAAACATTAATAGGATTAAGACCTATTTCTTTCCTCTGCTTCTAAAATCTAAATGCTTTCTACATTTATAAATGTACATTTATTTGGTCAACTCACCAATGGATGAAATTCCAAGAGGAGAAGCAAAAAGGATTTGTAGTGGAGTCCAATAAAATTTTCACCACTGAGGCAGATGGTAATTCTGATTCTATTTCCTGGCTCCCAACAGAGCTGCCAGAAACCAGCAGCCCTAAAGCCACTAGCAATAAGACTTTGCATTCTCTTTGGTTCTAGAGCTTGGTCTAAGATCCAAGTTGAACAATTAATGCCAACCATTTATACTAACATTTGTGCAGGACTCTTTTTGATAGCTTGCTTCTAAAGTTACTTATTATACCCATGTTGCCAATTAAATAAACAGAATGGTGAGACCCATGTCAAAGACTGTTCATAGCCCATTAAAAGAAGATGAAAACTTTTGAGCCTGCTACCTCACAATAAGCCTCATGGTGTAATTCACAACTTCTAAGGTTTGCACCCTAGAGCTCTAGATACCCACTATAGCTGGACTGAAATATTCCAGAAGGCCATCACTTAAGGTACATGAATTAACAGTTTCTGTTCTACTTTCAGACCTTCCCACCACTGTAGAACATTCATCGGACATCAAGTTCAAATTCTATGACATTTCCAAGAAAGGGATCAGAGTATATCATGGGGTTTATGATCCCTGCATGAAGACTACACAGAGCTAAAACAAACCAAACACCTGTGCTTTAAGATTTCACATACGGCCCTAAAAGCCCAAGCCCAAGCTTATCTTTTCTACAGGATTTAACTTCTACCAAATATACCCGTGTGTGGCCAAAGATCTTCAAGGATCAAAGTAGCTTGAAGCAAAAAACAGATGGGGTAGTGAGGTCTTGAAATGAGGAGTAATTAGTATAAGATCAGAGAAAGTTGGAAAGTAATTTTAAAAATTAGACGAGGGTGGGGTTTTGTGGTTTAGGGAGTGATTTGGAGATGGCAGGTTACTACATAAGAGATCAAAAATCAATTTAGTGGGGCACTAATCAGCATCTTCTAATGATCTTCTAATGAAAGAAACAACTTTGAGAAATATTATGCATGTGTGTGGTTATGGGTCACAGCATGAAATGCGATTCCATAAAAAGGTCTGAAGCCCATTGATCTAGAAGACATTTACCACATACATGAGGAGGTGAGAGAGGCTCTTTCAACTCTTCTTGAGTCTTTTGTTGAACAAGTGAACATTATTACTACCTGGCCTGAATTAGGATAGCATCTTCTTCCTCTGAAGGGGTCAACTGGTTTGTCGATCAGATTCCTTGTTCTGTAGGATGGGACAGTTGCTGTAGGCAAAAAAGTATTATCATATGACTTTAGCAAATATCTTAACTTCCTGAGCTTTGGTTTCTTCATCCACAAAACTGGGAATACACGTATTATCACCTTCTTACCTTTTTCATAGATGTCAAAGGAATAACCAAAGGCAAATATGTTTCCATTCCTTCTAGGTTTTGCTCAGGGAAATATCTTCTCCCATGCTCTGTGTCCCTCTGAAGAGAGACAGGGTCACCTTTCACAGGCTGCCCAGATAGGGACATTGTGACATTGTCAAGAGCTTTTCTCCTGTCAAGTTAATGAAGGATTATGCCTGCCCCCTTTCCCTGGTCAGCACAGCTTGCTTATGGAAAAATCAGAAAATATCTCAAAGCCCCGAGAATCGGCTCTGTACAAAAGCAATTCTCTCCAGCTGTTATGAGTGAGGGCAGCTGTAAATCATTCAATCCATTTGCATTTATACTGCTTTTAAAAGGTGATGGTGGTGGGGATCTGGGAGAAATCCACACCCAGTGAATGAGAAATGTTACCCAGAGCAAAAGAGAAAATGTTTCCAAAATCACCTGCATGTTTGGTGGGTGACAAGTTCTCTCTGGCCAGGACAGCAGAAAACAAGGGCAAGAAGGGGTGACTTCAAACTCTCTGTCTCATGGAGTGGCTCTCAAAATGAGAATACCTGTCACTTAGAACAAATAGTCAACCATTAGCTTTCCTTGATTTTTCTTTACACAGGGAGGTAATAAGTTTACTTAAGATTGCTTAATTGTTTGTAATGCCTAATATATAAAATTAAATAGAATATTCACAGCATTACTGATGCACCTCGTGGCTTTCACCATCTCAATGACATTTGCTCTATCCCTGGGCACTTTTATTATAGAGAAGCTAAGCCAGCAGCTGGGGAGACCCCAGCTGTGACTAAGCCTGATGTCCTTGCCTTCATCTGTAACCAAGCATCCGAACAGAGAAAATATATTCTGCCAAGGATAGATAATCGGAGCCATGCAAACCCCAGACTCTGTGAAATTCTTGCTTGAACATAATTTACTTTGAGGTAAACTGAACGTGCTTAAAGAATGACATAAGGAAATTTACAGAGAAGAGTCTTATACTCATTAATCATTTAATTCTAGAAATCAATGCTTATGGTCATTAGAGGCAGGTAAAGGAGGCGTGTCAGAGCCTGAGTCAGTGGTCAGTGTTATCACATGACCCCAGTTGGTGCCCCGGTCAGGAATATTTCCCACATAGGATTTGTGTCTCTTTCTAGAATACATGGGAAATCTTCAGAAAGACAAAAAATAAAATCATATGTGAAGTTTAGGTTAAGGGAGGAACAAAGACTTGGAAAAGTACCAAGTCAAAAGTCAGACCTCCTTATGTTCCTGGACTTATCACCTACATGTTGTGGAAAATAGGACAATTATAGTTGTTTTCCACCTGGTCTAGACTCCCCTTTCCTTTAAATCAGTGGTTCTCAACCTTCCTGATGCCACAACCCTTTCACACAGTTCCTCATGTTGTAGTGACCCCCCAACCATAAAATTATTTTCATTGTTACTTCATAACTGTAATTTTGCTACTGTTAAGAATCGTAATGTAAATACCTGATATGCAGGATGTATTTAGGTGACCCCTGTGAAAGGGTTGTTTGACCCCCAAAGGGGTCATGACCCACAGGTTAAGAACCACTGCTTTGAATCAAGTTCTTCCAATGAGCATTCATATCTACTGTCTTCTTTGAGCCACCAATTCCTTCTTGCTTGCCAAATTCAATTCTCTCCCACTCTCACTCTGTATTTCTTTTTTTTTGTTTGTTTGTTTTTTATTGTTAAATCATAGCTGTGTACATTAGTGCAATCAAGGGGTACAATGTGCTGGTTTCATATACAATCTGAAATATTCTTATCAAACTGTTCAACGTAGCCTTCATGGCATTTTCTTAGTTATTGTATGTAGACA